>PVJS01007648.1:0-55407 GCA_004027185.1 Glis glis | reverse complement strand
TTTTTTTTTTTTTTTTTTTTTTTTGCGGTGCCGGGGATTGAACCCAGGGGCATTCTACCTCCGCGCTACGCCCCCGGCCCTATTTTTTTATACTTTATTTTGAAACCGGGTCTCACGAAGTTGCGGAGGGCCTCACTAGGTAGAGAGAGGGGAGGCGGGGGAGAGCTGAGGCTGGCCGTGAACCCGGATCCTCCGGTCTCCGCCTCCCAAAGTACTGGGATTACAAGCATGCGCCACCACGCCCGGCAGTTGGCCAGTTTTTAAGGCCTGTTCGAGGCAGGCTGCTCAAAGCCTTCCCGTGACTCCAGGCGTCACTTGCTCTCCCTTGATCACTTGAAGCCGTGCTCTTTGTATCTTGACATTTAACTGATCTTAGTGTTTCTGCTTGTTGTTCTTGATAGTCCGGGTGCGTGTGTTTATGAGGCCACCGTGCCTGGGAGGCAGGACTGCCTGACTCTGCATGTGCACCCCACAGTGCGCGGGAGGTGCTCACGGAGGCTGGAATGAGGCTGTGCTGACGCTCGCCTTCTTCTGTCCTGCCTGTGCCCAGGAGTGTGTCCTCACGCTCCTCATTGGCGCTGACTTGCACCTCAGACTACATGGAGGCTGTGTGAAGACCGAGTGGCGTGGTGGGGCACAGGGGCGCCCTGGCTCTTTGCCGTGTGGTCTCAAAGGTAGGGAGAAGTGCTTCGAGGCAGGGCCGCGTCAGTCTTATGCTACTGTGTGTTGCCACTGCAAATACACCACGTCTCATTCATGATTGTTAGACTCTGGGCCCCATCGGGGGCCTCAAACAGATAGGTTGCTTACAGCTGCCCCATTGTCCCAGGGTCTTCTGCTGGCCAATGGATCCTTCTTCCTTCTCTCAAGCCTGGCAGGTGTGTGGCCATCGTTTGGGAACTAGAGGCAGCAATCCCTTGTTAACACTCCAGGCCTCATTTGGAGGCCGACTCCCATGGACGGCACCACCGGCTCCGTAGACCTCAGGGCAGAGCTGCTGCCTTCCCACCTCTGTGCTGGGTGGCCAGGGCCGCTTCCGTCTTCCCAGGACCCCGAGAGGCGGCACTTCCACTGTTGACTAAGGTTTTCTTGGCAGTGAGTTGCCGTGGCAGGCTGGTGGGCTTTCTGGGAAGCACAGCTGTGGGCCATCTGGCGTCTGTGCAGGGCCGCTCAGGAACCCTGGGAAGATTCAGTGCTTTATCACGAGGCAGCAAGTGAAATCATCTTCCTGGGATTCGTGGCCATTTGGGCCTCGGTGTTCAGCTCCTTCCCCAGTCCCTCTGGAGGTCACACGCTGAAGAGGGCCATCCTGCTGCTGTTGCAGGACTGGGGTTCAGAGGACGGTGGGGTCCTGTGAGGCTCCGGGTGTGCGGGGCGGCAGAGGCGTGGCTCCTCAGGCAGCCCCGCAGTTCCTCGGCGCCAGTCTCAGTGGTGTGTGGAGTCCTCAGGGGACAGCATGGTGTGGGCAGGCTAGTGCTGGCCCAGGAGGATGTGTCTGGGGTCAGGGCCCTTCTCACCACTGCCGGCATCCTTGAGATGGCCCTTTTCCCAGGCTCTGCGGGCCCCAGCTTTTCTCTCCAGGGTTGAGTTTCAAAGAGGAAACTTCTTTTTCTGGGTCCTTTCTTGACCAGAGGCTGTGTTCGTCTTCTGAGTCACGTGGCTGGGGGCTGTGTTGTAACCGTCAGACTTTCTCCACCCTTCTTCTAGGTATCTGCAGGCAAGCTTGCTGTTTTTTGAGGTGGATTTGTTAGGAGGTGGCATATTAACCAGACGGTAGCTTTTATGAGTTTACTTGTGGTTGCTCTAAGTGTGGTCCCTGAGGCGTGTGGATGCAAGTTTGGGGTTTATCCTTAGGCATTGGCGCTTTGAGTTGCTCAGCAGTAAGCTCTTGAAGGTGGAGGAGGGCTGAGCGGAAAACCCTCTGCAGACCTTGACTTGGGCTCACTTTTGAAAAAGTTTTGGGAAACCTGAAATTGGCCAAAAGATAACCTCCGTCTCCCGCAGCAGCGGAGAGGCGTCTGCAGGGGTATTTGAGGAGAGTAACCCATTTGTGTGTGTCTTACTCAGGTCGCCATGGCTGTTACTGGCTCCCTTGCTGTCCCCGGCTGTCCCCCAGGTCACCTCCCCGCCCTGCTGCCTGTGTCCAGAGGGCGTGCACAGGTTCCAGTGGATCCGGAGCCTGGTCCCAGAGTTTGGCGTCTCCAGCTCGCACGTCAGGGTGCTCTCCTCCCCGGCAGAGTTCTTCGAGCTCATGAAGGTAAGTTGTGGCTGAAGGGCTGGGAGACACGAGTTGGCGGTGGGGTTTCAGGGCCTCAGGTTGAGTGAGCGCCCTCTGTTCTAGAAGCTTCTGAGGCTCTTCAGCTTAGCCCTTTGGGTTCCGCCTGTCGGGTTTCATCTTCCCAGCAGAAGCTTCCCTGCATGGCCAGCATGTCCGAGTGGGAAGCATCGAGGGCAGCCCAGACTCTGACTGTCGTGGACACGTTGCTTCCTCGTTCCCTTGTGTGGACGATGTGGACCCTTAGGAGGGAGGTTCGTGAGGACGCGTGGACTCCACCGTGTCCCTGCTAGTTAGCTGGGAAGGAGCGAACCCGTGTCTGGTCTGTGGTGATGGCCCTGCCCCTGGACGTGTCCAAGCGCAGTCATGTCCTGTTGGTAGATGTCATAAATGAGACCTACGGTGGGATCTGACGTGGGGGCAGAGCACGGTGCCCACTCGGAGAAGGGGCATTTCAGGAGAAGTGGGAAAGTTGGACACTGGTTTTAGGTCTTGTAGTCCTGGTTCTCTGGGACCTTCCTTTCCTGGTAGTGATGTCATCTTTGCATTTACTGGCTCAGCTTCCAACAGGTTGGGTCTAGTTGCTCATGGCCAAACTGTTGAATGAAATAATTCAGCACTCATCTTTGACAATGCGAGCTTTCTGAGTTCATGTTAGCAATGACGCTAGAATGAAGATCTGATGAGGCCGGGCGGGCAGAACGCTGGGAGATAATAGGAGGTCTAGGTGGAGGGTCACCTTTGTGCAGAAAGTGAGTGCTCATCGTTTGAAGGCTGCCCATCTTCTCCTTCTGTCTGCATCTTGTCTTGTTGGTCCACATTTAGCTCCATTTCTGGCTGGTTCATCCCAGAAGGCGTTCTGTGTGTGTGTGCGTGCGCGTGGGCAGGTCCTCTTGCTCTCCTCTCTCACTTTGCTGTGCTACTTGGCCGTCCTGTGCACCCTTGTGTGAGAAGTGATGCTGCAATGTACTCTTTGTTTCTGCTTGGTTTTCTCCTTGGCTTGAAGAAACAGGTTTTTCCACGGTGGCTCTTCTCAGTGTCCTAATTGACACTTGGTGAATGACTTACTGTGTTTGCATGTAATGATCCCCTGGCCGGGAGACCAGGTCATGCCCTGCAGCTGCCTTGGGTGGGAGGGGGGCTGCAGAGGCCTGGGGCTTGGCTGGGCGGGGCCGTGAAGAGGCAGGGGCCTGGGGCTTGGCCGGGCGGGCTGTGAAGAGGCAGGGGCCTTCTCCTTTGTAAAGGACCATGGGCAGGTCCCCCTGGCTTGCATCATGCGGAGGTACATGCATTTCTTCCTGGGACTGACAGGTGCCTGTGAGCCATGGGGGGAGAGGACGGCGAGGGTGTCTGCCTGGTCTCCATGCCTTCCTTGCAGCGGAGTTGTCTATGGGACTTTGTGTCTTACAGTAAACAGTTATGCTTTTTCCTGAGCTAAACTGACTCACACCTCATCTTCTCCTTGTTCATCATTGTCCCCACAAGCATCTATTTTAATAGGTAACAGAACAAAGGAAATAGCAGCCTTGGGATGTTTTGTTTTTTCCTTGTGCCTAAAGCTTTCCTGGCGATGTGTTCACACATCTGTCTAGTCCAGATACCTAACTTCCTGTGTGGATGACGCGGGCTGGGGTGGCGTCCCTCCCTTACCTCGCTCCCTCTTACCTTGCTCTTGTGTATCCTTCAGGGCTGACCTTTGGTAGTTCTGCTGTTCTTTCTGCCCTTGCCACCACCTCTGGGGCGGGGCTGCCTCAAGCTTTGGAGGCGAGGGCAGGCCTGCCTGTTGGGACACCTTCGCGGCGTGCCGTCTTTGAGTGTGGGTGTGTTCTGTTTATGTATCTGTGTACCTGCCTGTATTTCAGAAGTGCTATCTGTTCATCATAAACTGCTCAACCGTGCGGTTGGGTGGACGGGTGCAGGTTGCGTCTGTACTCCCCACCCTTCCAGCTCTGCTCTGTGGGCTCACCCCCCGCAGCGTGGCATGTATTCTCTGTGCTCCTGCAGACATGTATGTACATGCACACGTGTACAGATGTGCGCAGCGGGTGGAGGTGTACACACGTGGGATCATGGTTTGCATCCTGTTCGGTGATCTGCATTTGTCTCTCTACATTGTACATGTTCATGTTAGTGGGCACAGGTCTCCCTCCTTCCCTTCTTCTCTTCTTTCCTTCCTCCCTCCCTTTCTTCCTTTATTAAACTTTTTTATGGTACTGGGGATTGAACCCAGGGGCATTCTACCTCCAAGCTGCACTCCCAGCCCTATTTTTTATTTTTATTTGGAAACAGGGTCTCGCTAGAATTGTGGAGGGATCTCACTAAGTTGCCCAGACTGGCCTGGAACTTGCAATCCTCCTGCCTCAGCCCGAGTGGCTGGGATCATGGGTGTGCACCCCCACGCCTGGCCGCAAATGTGTTTTGGGCTTGCTTTATGAATTAGTTGGTGAGGACACAGAATGCTTCAGTTTAGAGTGTGATTTGTCTCCAAGGTCAAGGGATCGCATTTTCTCGGTGAACTGTGGAAATGCTGAATGTGAATTTTGAATTGTTCTCTTCTTTCAGGGGCAGATACAAGCAGCCAAGAGGCGGGTCGTGATGGCATCGCTCTACCTGGGGACGGGGCCTTTGGAGCAGGAGCTGGTGAGGTTCCGGGGAGGTGGTCCCAGTGGCAGGTGGGCTGGCCCTGAAGTGGTGCCATGCGGCCGGCCAGCGCTGGCCTCTTGTGGCCTCCGGCTCACAGCCAGCTCTTGCTCCTGGGGCTCCAGATGTGGGCACGTCAGGAAGGCGTGAGCAGCCTGATCGGGTGCTGGCCAGTGTCTTCCTCGTCCTGAACGGGGCTCTCTAAGCTGCTCTGTCTGCCAGACGGCAGCCTGGCTACTACATTTTCAAATGATTGGGAAAAAAACCCAAAGAAAAGAATATTTTGTGACTCATGTAAAGTACATTAAATTCACTTTTCCATGTCCATCAATAATGTTTTATTGGAGGGCAGCCACACTCATTGTGTACTGTCTGAGGCTGCTTTTGTGTGACTACAGCACAACTGAGTAGTTGTGACAGTGACTATCTGGCCCACAAAGCCCAAAAAATTGACTCTGTGGCCCTTTTCAGAAACGGCTGTGTGTCCCTGTGCTACACAAGTGAACGCAAAGGCGTGTTGAGCTGGTGGCTGGGTTTACCAAGCTGGCATGGGTGCCCAGTTGTGGCCAGTGCGTTCTACCTGGACGTGCTGGCATGCCTCACTTGTCGCTCACATTGAGGCGGGTAGCGTGGGAAGGAGCTGCGTCACAGGTGTGGCCGAGGGCTGTTGCTCGCAGAGGGGTCCATTGCAGGCTCCGCTGCCCTGGCACAGATGGAGTTGCAGAGTCTGAGTGAGGTCATTACTTTGTCCTGTGCGTGGGATTGCTTTCTGCTTGGCGGGAGAGAGACGGGCCCATTGCCCATAGGAAGAATTATTTCTTGGTTTATCCTTGTTCAGAAACTCACAGGTGGAGCCAGGCATGGTGGCGCATGGCCTATAATCTTAGTACAGGGAGGCTGAGACAGGAGGATTGCAGGTTCGAGACCAGGCTCAGCAACTTAGCAAGACTCTGTTTCAAAATAAAAAATAAAAAGATCTGGGGTGTAGCTTGGAGTTAGATGCCCCTGGGTTCAATCCCTAGTATCGAAAGGAAAAAAAAAAAAAGAAGGGCCTCACAGGTGGGAGCCGGGAAGTGACGTGGGCCTTGGCGTGTGGAGGGAGGCGGGTCAGCCTTAGTGTTCCCCTCCTCTGCCTGAAGAAGGAGGCCTCCCTCTCCCCAGGTCCCTCTCTTAGCTGTGAGCATGGGTGTGTGGAGAGAGGCGGGTCAGCTTGAGTGCTCCCCTTCTCTGCCTGAGGAAGGAGTCCTCCCTCTCCCCAGCCCCCTCTCTTGGCTGTGAGCACGTGTGGAGGGAGGCGGGTCAGCCTGAGTGCTCTCCTCCTCTACCTGAGGAAGGAGTCCTCCCTCTCCCCAGGTTCCTCTCTTGGCTGTGAGCACGTGTGGAGGGAGGCGGGTCTGCCTGAGTGCTCCCCTCCTCTGCCTGAGGAAGGAGTCCTCCCTCTCCCCAGGTCCCACTCTTAGGTGTGAGCATGGGCAGCGTGCTGGTCCTCGTGGGGGAAGTTGCGGTGTCCAGCCCACCAAGGGGTCCCGTGGACAGGTTGTCTTGGATTCATTCATTTAGCAAATATTTACCGAACGCTCTCCATGAGTAAGCACTGTTGGTTGCGTGCGTGCGAGGATTATCCGTCTGTTGAAAGGTTTGTGGGAGCTGGTGTTTTAGAGAGCATTTTCAAGGCTGACAAGGCTGAGGCTGCTGAGCGGCACGCCTGTGCCCCGCCCACCTCCCTTCTCCTGGCCCCGTGGCAGAGGGTGCTCAGTGGCTGTTTCTCAGGATGGCACTGAGGCCATCTCATGCTGTGTTGACTTCGAACTGTTCATGGTGGGCGTGCATGTTCAGAAAGGACGGTGAGGGGATTCGCGGATGAGTTGATTAGTTGTTTTAAATTTACGAATATGAGCCAGGTGTGGTGGTGCAGGCCTATCATCCCAGTGTTTGGGAGGCTGAGACAGGAGGATCGCAGGTTTGAGGACAGCCTCAACAAGTAGTGAGACTCATCAACTTAGGGAGACCCTGTTTCAAAATGAAAACAAAATTGGGCTGGGGGTGTAGCTTGGAGGTAGAATGCCCCGGGTTCAATCCCCAGTACCACAATAAATGAATAAATAAATAAATAAATGCACAAATGTCTTTTTGGGCTTATTCCTGTTCTTTGGGTTCTTTTTCTGACAGGTGGATTGCCTGGAAAGTACTCTAGAAAAGTCGCTGCAAGCGAAGTTCCCTTCCGACCTCAAGGTCTCCATTCTTCTGGATTTCACCCGGGGGTCGAGAGGTCGGTGTTAGCGCACACTCGGCCCTCTGACCCCTTCCTCTCCCTCTTCTCAGACCTTCTCCTGTCCCCAGGCAGAGTCAGGGCCCAAGACTGCCTGCTTGTCCTAGTCAGGATTCCTTTTGCAGCAGGTGACTGAAAACCTAACTCAAAATAACTTAGGCAAAAAAGGATTTTCCCCCTCCAGTAACGAGCCTCTTTGGGTGGTCATGATTTGGGGCTTGGGTATATCCCTGGGATCCATTTCCTGGCCCTGATGCTTTGGGCTTACTTCATTCTTGGGCTCTCTGTGGTGGCCACTTGGGTCTGAGGCCCATATCCCAGGACGCCTTGTTTATTAGACGAGAATCTGCTTCCCTGAGATGGATGCTGAGTCCTGAGTGTCCACATGGACCGTGGAACGGGCCCTGAGTTCATTGTGCCATGGGCTTGGGGTGTGCGAGCGGCCCGGCCCAGGCCCACGTGTTCTCTTGTTGATTTAGGGTGAGATCGGGGTGGGTCATCTTCACCCAGGACAGGAAGACTGAAAGAGAGATGGGGTGGTCCCCCCAGGAGAGAAGTTGGGTGCTGGGGGGCGAAAGCAGCAGATGGCTGCTTCATGAAGCATCGAGACCTGCCCCGAGGGGTGGCGGGTGTCCCAGGCAGAAGCTGACCCAGGCGTCCCCTGGGCAGAAGCAGCACCGCGTGGTGTAGCTGACTGAGACGGGCGCGTGGGTGGAGGAGGCCCGCTCGGGAGGCGGCTCTTGCTTGGCAGCCGGCCTGGTTCCTGGTGCGAGTCGCCGGCCGTCGTCTCTGCTCCTTCATATGCAGGCAGGAAGAACTCTCGCACGATGCTGCTCCCGCTCCTGCAGAGGTTTCCCGAGCAGGTGCGTGTCTCCCTCTTCCACACGCCCAACCTCCGTGGCCTTCTCCGGCTCCTCATCCCCGAGCGCTTCAACGAGACGATCGGCCTGCAGCACATCAAGGTGTACCTCTTTGACAACAGCGTCATCCTGAGCGGGTGAGTCTGCACCTCCCTCCGTGCCTTTGCCTTGAGCATCTGGGCGGGAAGCGAGTGGAGCAAGGGGAAGGGACAGTCTGTCCTAAAGCCTCAGGGACCTGTGGTGTCTGCCGTGGGAGCTGGCACCCACGAAGGTGATCGGGGGACAGCCACCAGTTACGGAGTACCTCCTGTGCTGCTCACTGCCGAGCCCTGCTCTGTAACGCATCACTCAGTCCTCACAGCGACGTACGCAGTGTTTCCCTCGGTTTACACGTGGAAAACAGGTCAGAGAGGACAGTGACGACAGCCAGGGTGGAAGTCCAAGTCCTTGTGGTTCTAACACAGGGGCACTGGTGGACAGCCCCGTGAGGTCACAGGGGCACTGGTGGACAGCCTCGTGAAGTCCTGCACCCCCCGACAGCTCCTCAGCGGGGGCGGTAGGCTGGGGCTGCAGCCGGTGCTCCGTGCCTGTCCTTGCCTGGTCCCTGCCTGGTCCCGCTCATGGTCTCAGCAGCTGCTCTTGCTGCGTCCTGACCTGACTTTGTCACTCCTCTCCAGCTTTCTCTGAGGCCTGGGTTTCTGGGCCATGCATTGCACACTCTTGCCTGAGTCCTCACCTGCTTCTTCCTCCCTGTAGTGCAAACCTGAGTGACTCCTACTTCACCAACCGCCAGGACCGCTACGTGTTCTTGCAGGACTGTGCGGAGATTGCCGACTTCTTCACGGAGCTGGTCGACGCGGTGGGGGACGTGTCCCTGCAGCTGCAGGGGGACAACACGGTGCAGGTGGTGGACGGGATGGTGCATCCTTACAAAGGTGGGGCCCTGTCCGTCACCCTCCTGGGTTATGGGGTGAAGGCCAGGAGGACAGGGTGGCAGGGTCTCGCTCTGCTTTGTCTCTGAAGCTGGGTCGCTGTGACTCACTGGCTCTCAGTCATGCTCTGAGGTGAGGGCCGGCCTGGGACAGTGGGGTGCTGGGTCAGGACCTGTGTTCCTGGGTGGGCGAGCCTGGAGCCTGCCCTGCTCTTACAGGAAGCAGCCTGCTCCATGGCTGCCCTCCTCAGCCCATTCCCAGCCCTCCTATCAGGCCCGTGGCTCTCAGCTCCATTGAGGTCTGAGGCCTCCTGCCCGCAAAGTGAAACGGGAGAGCCGTCCGCTCTGCTCGCTGGAGACGGGCAGGCCCTGGCGCAGCACGCCTGGGCATCCGCATTCCTGCGATTCCTGTGGCTCTGGCTGCCCTGCCCTTAGCGGCAGCTGCTGAGTTCACAACAGTGTTTACAACTTGGGGACAGCTTGGGAAGGGGTTAAACCCAGACCTTGTAAGGAGAAGAGCTCCCCGTGTCCCCATCTCCTAAATGGAAGCATCTAAGTGGGGCCTCCTGGTGGAGGCCTGCCTTGTGCCGGGTTGCCGGGGCTGCCCAGCCTGCCACTGCCCCAGGATGCTCAGTTATCACCATTGTACTTGGAATTTCATCAGTAAAACATCTGGAAATCTGTTTCTTGTTATATGAATCCCTGTATATTACCCTCATTTTTGTCTTCTGGTTCATAAAACCTAAAATATTTACTATCTGGCTCCTGAAGAAAATGCTCGTGTTCCTCAGACCTAAAGTATCAGGCCCCCATGACTGAGAAAGGAGCTGCGCCCAGAGAGGGATGAGCTGAGCAGGCTGAGGGGCAGGCCTGGCAGAGCACGCAGTGTGCCCAGGACCAGCCCATGACTGAGAAAGGAGCTGTGCCCAGAGAGGGATGAACTGAGCAGGCTGAGGGGCAGGCCTGGAGGAGCACGCAGTGTGGCGCTTCCCTCCCCACAGCCAGTGGCAAGAGGACGGGTCCCTGCACAGGCCTCCTCTCTGGTGTGTAGCCCCGCCCTGTCCTCAGCTCAGTCTGTGTGAACAGGCACGGGGCCCACAGCCTTCCTTCCCTATTTCGCTTCTCCTCCTCATCAGCTTTGCCAAAGATTTGCTGTCTCATCCTGAGTCTCTTGGAGAGTCAATGCTGGGCTGTGTTGAGAGTCTTCATTTTTGTATTGTTTTCATTCTATTGATTTCTGGCCTTATTATTTCCTTTCTTATACTATATTTTTGCCTTTATCCTGTTTCCCCCCATACTTTTTGAGTAGCTCATTAATGTTGAGTCTTTTCTTGTCTAATAATAGCACCTGTAGTTGGATCTTTCCCTGCAGTGTCTGTACAGCCACCTGTCACCAGTGTCTTGTCCCCTAAGAAAGGTGCTCCCCTGAGAGCCCAGAGCCTGCCCTCGGAGGCCTGTGCGTCACCACCAGGGGACCAGTCACGCCGGTGCTTCTCTGCACACCTGTCCTCGGTGCACCCGCTCTGTTTTAGCTGTACTGACTTGCCTTGTATAAGCAGTCTTTTTTTTTTTTTTTTGGTACTGGGGATGGAACTCAGGGGCATTCTACCTCTGAGCTATTCCCCTAGCCCTCTTTGTTTTTTAATTTGAAATAGGTTCTCACTAAGTTGCTTGAACCTGCGATCCTCCTGTCTCAGCCCCCCAAGTATTGGGATGACAGGCATGCGCCACCACACCCAGTTTATGTAGACAAACTTTCTTACTGAAGTTGATGTGCATGCCCAACATCGGTCACAGAGGCACGGCTCATGTGCCTGATCATGCTGGAGCACTCCCCAGAAGCACCCTCGGCTCCGCCCAGGCATTCTCCCTCCAGGTATCCACTGCCCTGCTGTCACCCTAAACTTGTCTCGCCTGCCTTTGAACTTTTTATCATGAGAATTTCGTGTAGACATGCCCTTTCACTCTCTCTCCGTGTGGGTCCTGTGGGCAAGGTCCTGGTCTTGGGCAGCTGTATGATTGGAGGAGCCTCGCTCAGGGCTCTGCCTTGAGCGCACTCAGTGGTGCACACCTATAAGCCTACTTGGGAGGCCAAGGCAGGAGGATCACAAGTTTGAGTCCAGCTTGGACAACTTAAAGAGATCCCATCTCAAACACAAATGCTCAGGGGTTGAGCATTTGTCTAGCACGCAAGAGGCCCTGGGCTGTTCCGTAAGCGATGGCTGACAGTAGTGTACTTGCTGGTCACCTGCCGTGTGCCCTGAGCCCGCAGAGCCCTGACCCCTCTTGCTCTCATCTCTAGGTGACCGGGCTGCCTACTGCAAGGCCGCCAACAAGCGGGTCATGGATGTGATCCACTCAGCCAGGACGCGTCAGCAGATGCTGCACGCCCAGACCTTCCACGGAGACTCCTCGCTGACCCAGGAGGCAGCGGCGGCCGCTGGCGACCGGAGGCCAGCGCCCGACACCTGGATTTATCCCTTGATCCAGATGAAACCCTTTGAGATCCAGATTGATGAGATTGTCACCGAGACCCTGCTGACGGAGGCCGAGCGAGGTGCCAAGGTCTACCTCACCACGGGCTACTTCAACCTGACCCAGGCCTACATGGACCTGGTCTTGGGCACGCGGGCCGAGTACCAGATCCTGCTGGCCTCTCCGGAGGTGAACGGCTTCTTCGGGGCCAAGGGGGTGGCCGGCGCCATCCCGGCGGCCTATGTGCACATCGAACGGCAGTTCTACAGCGAGGTGTGCAGCCTGGGGCAGCAGGAGCGGGTCCAGCTACAGGAGTACTGGCGGAGGGGCTGGACGTTTCATGCCAAAGGTATGTGGAGGCTGGCCAGGGTTGCCCAACACGGGACTGCTCGTGGGGGGTGGGGCAGGAATCGCCACACTCCTGGTTCACAGGCAGGGTCCAGGCCGTCCGCACAGTGCTGGCCCCATGGAACGCCGGCCATGCCTGTGGCGCCCTGCGCTTCTCATGAAGTTCTCACCGTGGCCTGCAGGCAGATCTAGGCTGTCCTGGGTCCTGGGGAGCTGAGCGCCCAACTACTGAATTGAATTTCGGTTGTGTCAGATCTCTCCTCTTTAGGGACCACAAACTTATAACTGGAAATCATTTGGGTTGCTGTGTTAAAAAATGTACATGTAAATTCTAAAACAGAGGCGCGTGACTTCGTCTCGTCTCTGCCGGACGCCCCGCTTGTTGACGGTGCAGACATGCGTAGGGTCGTCGGTTCCCCATTAAATAGCATCATCTCTGCCTTTCCTTCACCATTGCTGGTTTTTCCTATGCGCCAGTCTCCACCCTTTCTCCCATAACTGAGAAAACTGAAGCTGTACACTCAGCACACAGTCCTTACTTAGTGGAAGTCTTATATTTAATGTACAGACCTGTGGTGGGAAATGGGTAATAGGTGACAGTCTGAATTCGTTGTGATCCCTTTCAGGTACCTGGTGGAGCAGCCGAGGTCAAACACGTTCTCATGAGTACCTCTCTGAGCCACGCAAGAGATGTATTTATAAACCTCGTGCTGCCGGGCGTGGTGGCACTGATCTGTAATCCCAGTACTTGGAGGCTGAGGCAGGAGGATCACAGGTTTGAGGCTAGCCTGGGCAACTTAGCGAGACTCTCTCTCTTAAAAAAAAGAGCCTGTCTCAAAATTAAAAAGAAAAAAAAGAGGGAGGGGGTGGGGGTGTAGCTCAGTGGTAGAGTACTTATCCAGCATGTGTGAGGTCCCCAGCACCACAAAACAAAAACAGCAACCCTTGTGTTCAGCAAGAGGCCTGCCCTGTGGCCTTAGCTGTGAGCGTGCCACCTCTGGCAGTGTGAGTGTGCTCAGGGAACCTCCCAGCCGGGGCTGATCTTGTGTCTTAAGAGGAGTAGACAGAACTGGGAGGGTCAGCGATTCCAAACGTGGCTCCTTGGTTCACTTTGGGCAGCCCCAAGGCCTGCTCCGCCCGTCCTGTTGGAAGCTGAGCGAAGGGAGAGAGGTGCTGTTGCCTCAGCCTCTTCTCGGGGGCATCCTGGCTGCAGGCCGCCATAGGCATGTGTGTGCTGCTGAGGACAGCTTTGAATCCACCCCCCCCTTTTTTAATCCCCTAAAACCAGTGTTTTCAGTGGAAATACTTGTGTGTGTGCGCTACTGGGGATTGAGCCCAGGGGCATTTTACCTCTGAGCTACATCCCCAGCCCTATTTTATTTTTATTTTGAAATAGGGTCTCACTTGGTTGATGAGAGTCTCACTACTTCTGAGCCTGTCCTCGAACCTGCGATTCTCCTGTCTCAGCCTCTCAGTGGTGGGATTATAGGCATGTGTCACTACGCCTGGCTCGGATATACATTTCAAGGAGTACTGAAGCCCAAGGCAGACTGGAACTGACTCTGGCTATGGGTGTTGAACCTAACTTGGTATTTTAATTAATTAATTAATTAATTATTTTATTTTTGCAGTACTGGGGATTGACCCCAGGGGCATTCTACCTCTGAGCTACACCCCCAGCCCTATTTTTTTTTATTCTTTATTTTGAAACAGGGTCTCACTAAATTGCAGAGGGCCTCACTAAGTAGCTGAGGCTGGCTGTGATCCTCCTCTCTCAGCCTCCCAAGTACTGGGATTGCAAGCATGAGCCACCATGCCTGGCTTAATTTTACTTTTTATGAAATTAATTGTTATTACTTTTTGGCAGTGCTGGGGGTTGAACCCAAGGTCCCACCCATGTTAGGCAAGTGTTTTAGCACCTAGCTGCACCCCGAGCCCCTAAGTTGGTATTTTCCCCCTCCCCCAGGAGATTCTGATGCCTAGCCTTGAGAACCACGGTTTCAGCTCGGCATGGTGAAGCTCCCGGCCTGTCCGCGCCGGTCCCGCTTGTGCTCCGAGGCCTGCCCGCCTGCCCAGGCAGGCGGCTGTGTCTGGTGTGGGAAGTGGCTGCCGTGTGCCGCTGGGCGCATCCTGGCATGTTGTGGATTGAGCTGGGCCAGCAGTTGCCCCAAGTTGCCAGCAGGGAGTGTGTGGAAAGTACTCTCAGCTTGTTACTTCTGGGAATCACAGCAGTGCCGGGGCGGGGTGCTCAAGGACGAGCTTAGCAGTGGGCGAAGCTTTGAACCTTGAAGAGGCACCAGGCACAGCCGTCTGCAAGCCGAGGGCGGCCTGGCAGGCAGCTCCTCTGTGGCCACACTTCTCCACAGGCCGAGCCTCCTGGACTGTTACTGTGACTGCTGCAGGCTGCTTCCCTGAGGCCGCACTGATAAATGTGTGCTGACTCCCCAGTTACCTTTGAAGCAGAAACACCCAACTGGCTCTTCCAGTGTGCCTGCCTTTTCCCGGACTGCCCGCTCTCTCCCGCTCCCGCCTCCCGCCTGCCCCTGCGGGTGGGGCCCTGCTGGCTGGGAGCGCTGGATTTGTGGGGAGGCATGGCGCTCTCACAGCTGGATCCTAGGACACACGTTAGGGTGTATGTATGTGAGAAAGAGGTGGCAGAGGTGGGCGGGGGGGCAGATGGTGCTTGGAGGGTTCTCATCGGCAGAGGGTTCTTGCCCTAGGGCCAGGCGCCAGAGGTCAGAGGTCACTCCGTGCTGAGGTGTAAGGCCAGAGTCCTTCCCTGCTTAGTGGCTGTGATCCACAGTGGAGTCTTAAGTCCACTGTTTTTTCTTTCCTGGCTCACCTGTTGATGGTTACTCTCCACAGTGGCCGGTGTTGGGCAGGGATGCGTGGACAGCCCATGTGGTGGTGGCGGGTTTGGATGGTTGGTGCAGTCGACCATTTCTGCACGGCCTGGGCTAGGTACAAGCTGTGGGCCTGTTGAGTGTGTCTCTTCAGACCCCAGATGTTTTCTGCTGATCACTGTCCAGCCGATACCTCAGTTCCTTTGCCCAGGCTCCTGCAGGACAGGCCTGGGCTGATCTCATCTCTTCCTGTTCCCGGATGCCTTGGGCAGAGGAGGGTGAGCCGGGACGCTGGATTCCAGCTCCTTGCACCCTGATAGCATCCCATTTGTTACCACAGGCTCCCCCGGAGTCAGGCCACTAGAAGCGTTGAGGACTCTGCGTGGAACATGCTACTGGCCTTGTGAGGGTGGCTTTGCAAGAAAGATCAGTTTGGTCCCTGCCCTTGGGAAGCCTGCAGGCGAGACTGGGAGAGCCGGTCTTCTTGTGGGAAATGACCACACTGGCAAAATGGGTGCCAGTGGGTTTCATTGCAATATTTATTTTGAGACAGCGTCTTGCTAAGTTGCACAAGCTGGCCTTGAACTTGCAATCTTCCTGCCTCAGCCTCTTGAGTTGCTTGGATTACAGGCACGTACCACAGTGCCCAGGGGTTTCAGTATAAATTGGTGGCAGGGCATTCAAAGGGCCAGGGCTTATGGGTTTACTCTTTAGTGTTCTCTATGTTATTAGGACGTTGCCAGGAATGCCGAGCCGTGCTCAGGGCCTTGTCGGAAGAGCCCTTATGTGACAGCCATCTGTTGGAGCAGCGGTCATTCTCCAGCAGCCTCGCTGGCCTTTACCTCACTCACATACTTTACTGAGTTTGTTTGTCTGTCTTTTTTTTGTGTGTGTGTGGTACCGGGGATTGAACCCAGGGGCGTTCTACCTCCGAGCCACACCCCCGGCCCTATTTTTTATATTATTTTGAAACCAGGTCTCACGAAGTTGCGGAGGGCCTCACTAAGTAGCTGAGGCTGGCCACGAACCCGGATCCTCCAGTTTCCGCCTCCCAAGTACTGGGATTACAAGCGTGCGCCACCACGCCTGGCTCGTTTGTCTGTCTTTTGAGGTACTGGAGATTGAACCCAGGGCTTCATGCATGCTACTCAAATGCTCTGCCATTGAACTACGTCCCTAAGTGCCCCCTCCCTCTTTTGAGGCAGAGTCTTACTAAGTTGCTCAGGCTGGCCTCAAATTTGCAATCCTCCTGCCTCAGCCTCCCAAGTAGCTGGGATTACAGGAGTATACCATAGCGCTTGGCTACGTTTTTTTTTTTTTTTGCGGTACTGGGGATTGAACCCAGGGACATTCTACCTCCGAGCTACACCCCCAGCCCTATTTTTTTATTCTTTATTTTGAAACAGGGTCTCACTAAATTGTGGAAGGCTTTACTAAGTAGCTGAGGCTGGCCATGAACCCAGATCCTCCGGTCTCAGCCTCCCAAGTACTGGGATTACAAGCGTGCGCCACCATGCCCGGCTATGGCTATGTATTTTGCTGATTTCTTAAGAGACTTCAGTTTGTATACTGTATTTTAGTAAATTGAGCTGTTTCAAAGAACTAGATATTTAAAGGCATATCCTAGATTTCTTTTGCAATGTGGACTGTCTGTTTAGTTTGTATTTGGATTTTTGTGAGCTTGCTTTGGTGTCGAGGTTCCCACACGTGGAGTCTAGGGGCCTGGTTTTTGGTTCAGGGTTGCCTGTGGCAGAAGCTGTGGGGCTGGTTCCTTCCTGTAAAGTGGGGTGATGGCTCTAGACAGGAGAGCACAGCAGCAGGGTGCACCTTGCAGCAGAGGGGCGTCCCAGGGTCCACGAGAAGAGTGCTGTGTGGGCAGTGAAGCCCTGGCAGGAGCAGCTGTGTTAGCCTAGAGCGAATGACTGGTGGTTGGGCAGAAGTCTTGGAAACCTAGGCACAGAATCTCTGGCTCGTCACTGGTACACATGCTGCTCGACTCACAGTGGGGGTGTATCCACCATAAACTTGTCGTAAGTTGGAGAAAATGTGAGTTGAAAATATTCTAAGTTGGAAATACTGTAAGTCCAAAACGTGCCGGATCCACCTAACCTTCCGACCCTCCCAGCTTAGCCATGTGGACCACTGCAGAGTGTGGGTGGCTTCCCCTCGTCGTCGCGAGCTGACTGTGCAGCATCGCAATAGAGTATCTTACTATACTGCGTGTTGCCACCCCAGGACAAGTCCAAATTAAAAATCAGAGTGTGAGGGGCTGGGGCATAGATCAGTGGTAGAGTGCTTGCCTACTATGTGTGGCGCCCTGGGTTCCACCCCCAGCACCACAAAAATACAAAGATTGGAAAATGGTTCCTTTGAACCTGTCCTCTTTCCCGCCGTTGGTGGAGCCGTTCTGAGTCAGTCTGTGTTTTGTTGCGGCTCCGCTGCAGCTGGGTGGGGAAGGGCAGCCTGAAGCCAGAGGCCTTTGCCTGCATCTCCTGGCTCTGCAGAGTCCTCAGGAGCTGCCCTGGGGCGTGGGCCAGGCAGGCCTCCAGGTCCATAGCAGGCTGCTGTCCGACTCATGGTTTCCCAGTTGCCCAGCCTCGCTCCTTGCCCGTAGGTGTGGTGGGATGAGGCTCCGGAAGCTGGAGTGGAATCTGGACTCTACCCAGAAGCACCTCCAGTGCGACAGCAGACTCATCTGGTGGGGCGGGGGGTCCACTCCACGCTGGTGCTGGTGGAGAGTGGGGCGGGGGTCTGGCTGCCGCTGTAGGCCAGTGTGCAGAGCACCACGTGCCGGAGAACTCACCTGGAGCGGCAGCTTGAGCGGAGGCTGAGCGTGTCTGTCAGCCTCTGCCCTGTGGAGAGGTGACGCCGGGTAGTACTCGCACTGCCACCATCTTTGTGCTGAGAGCAAGAGACATGCCGGCCTGCCCCAGCCCTGTCCTGAGAGCCCGCAGCCAGGGACCCTGGCGCAGCCCTAGGGCGAGCATGTGGGGGGAGGATGAGCGGATGAGTTCAACATGTTGGCTTGATTTCTTCGGATGCAGTATTCTAGATGAACAATACCATGTGTGTGGCTAGGGTGGAGCGGAGCGTTGGATTAAGAGATTTTTGGCTCCTGCTGACAGGGAAATCTGTTAATGATTGTGTGAATGTCACTATTTTTATTGTCTTCCCGATAGGCTGCTTGGCATAGTGCCCAAAGGTGAACTGATGGTGAGATCCAGGCAGCCCCGCCCTGTTGGCCTGGGCCACACGAGGGATGGCTCTCACCTGGAGCCCTGCAGGTGTGCTCTGAGATTGGGGGCTGTGCTGTGGACGTCACCTTAGGCTGAAGCACACGCCAGCTGCCAGGCTGTCCTGACATCAGAACTAGCAGGTGCTGATCTGTGGAGGTTAGGCCCATGATGGCTTTTGTGTCCTTGTTTTTATGGGGGAATCTGAGAACTCTTTGAACTTTATAATATCGTGGGGGGGCTGGGGGAGGGGTGCATATATTTTTGTTTTTCTGGTAAAGATCCTTAGAAGCCGGGCGTAGTGGCGCATGCTTGTGATCCCAGTACTTGGGAGGCTGAGACAGCAGGATCGCAGGTTTACAGCCAGCCTCCACAACTTAGCCCGTTTCAAAATAAAAAAAATAAAATAGGGCTGGGGGTGTAGCTCAGAGGGAGAAAGCCTCTTGGTTCAATCCCCAGTACCAATAAATAAATATCCTTAGAGAATGCCCCCCAACCTAAAATGTCCTTGAGTTCCTGTTTTTGAACTTCACAGCTTTTTTTTTTCTTTTTTTTTTTGTTTTTTGGTGGTGGTACCGGGGATTGAATCCAGGGTGCTCTACCGCTGAGCTATACTTCCAGCCCTTTATTTTTTTTTATTTTGAGACAGGGTCTCACTACTTTGTTCAGGCTGACCTCAAACTTGGAATAGTCCTGCCTCAGCCTCCCGAGTGGCTGGGATTACAGGAGTGTGCTGCTGCGTGGCTTTTTTACACTCTAACCTTCCTTTGTTGGAGGAGCCATCATTACTTCCATTTTATTCAAATATATTTATTGAGTACTTGTGCCACCCACACGTCATTCAAGGCTCTGGGAATAGCTCCCTGGGGCCGAGAGGAACACCCTGCCCTCCTGGAACTTCAGTCCTATGGGAAGCAGCTAGCTCCAGAGGGATTTGTACAAACATGTGTCAGTTGATCAAAACCAAAGCAGGAAAAGGGGTCCAGGCTGACAGAGCAGGGGTCGGGGAGGGCAGAGGCCTGAGTGGAGAGAGGGAGCCACCGTGCCTGTCTTGGGCAGGAGCCATCTGGGAGCAGACAGCGAAGCCCACTGGACCTCACCAGGCTTGCAGAATAGCGCTGGCTGGGGGTGGGGGTGTGTGTGATCGGAGGGCACCCAGGCCCGGCAGAAAATATGGGGGCCCTGACAGTCTGCCGGGCAGATTTTGCAAATAAAAGGTGCGGTAGGACCAGGCACCTTCACCTTCCTCGTCGGAAGGAGGAGCCAGAAAACATCATCACCTGGTTTGTACTTCAGAAGGGGAGGTGACTGAAGAAGGGCAGAGGCAGGCGGCCCTTTTTTCTTTTTTTGTGGTACTGGTGAACTCGGGGGCATTCTACCTCCGAGGTACATCCCCAGCCTTTTTTATTTTATCATTTGGAAACAGGGTCTCACTAAGTTGCTGACAGCCTCATTAAATTGCTGAGGCTGGGCCGGGCGTGGTGGCGCACGCTTGTCATCCCAGTACTTGGGAGGCTGAGACAGGAGGATCCGGGTTCACGGCCAGCCTCAGCTACTTAGTGAGGCCCTCTGCAACTTAGTGAGACCCTGTTTCAAAATAAAGAGTAAAAAATAGGACTGGGGGTGTAGCCTGGAGGTAGAATGCCTGAGTTCAATCCCCAGTACTGCAAAATAAATAAATAAATAAATAAATAAATAAATAAATAAATAAATAGCTGAGGCTGGCTCAGGTCAGACCTGAGTAGTGAGGTCTGACCTGAGTCTGAGCAAGGCAGATGAAACTGGCCTCAAGAGGGCTCGCTCCCTGCCTCAATTAGGGCCCAGACCAGAGGCTGAGGCTGTCAGGGCCTCCCTGGGCGTGGGCACTGGGTGGTACTCTGGTAGCAGGGGTAGCATCACTCCTCTGCAGTGTTTCCAAGGGCGCCTGTCCTGCCGGTTCCGGTCTCCATTTCCTTTATTTTTTTTGTGGTGCTGGGGATTGAACCCAGGGGCATTCTACCTCCGAACTACACCCCCAGCCCTATTTTTTATTCTTTTTTTTTTTTTTTTTTTTTTTGCGGTACCGGGGATTGAACCCAGGGGCGTTCTACCTCTGAGCTACACCCCCAGCCCTATTTATTTTTATACTTTATTTTGAAAACGGGTCTCACGAAGTTGCGGAGGGCCTCACTAAGTAGCTGAGGCTGGCCATGAACCCAGATCCTCCAGTCTCAGCCTCCCAAGTACTGGGATTACAAGTGTACGCCACCACGCCCAGCTTTCATTTCTTTTTTGATGGAGAAAGACTTTGCAAATAAGACTGTAAGGAAATTGTGGGATAATCTCAGGCCTCACCCAGGTGGTTAGCAGGTTAAAAGTGTGAGCTGAGCTGGACAAGGAGTTGGTCCTGGTAGGGGGGACAGACATGCGAGGCACAGATATTCGTACAGACAGATGTACCGCCAGTCTTGGGGCAGCAGTGACAAAGGCTGAGACGCACTGTGCACGTGGTGCGTCGTCGCCTGTGGGCTGCAGGATGCTGCCTGTCTCTGCTGGTGGCCCCTGGCTGCCTGTGACAGACGGTCCAACGTCTGGGCAGATTTTGCAAATAAAGAGTGCAGTAAGGCTGGGCGTGGTGGCGCACGCTTGTAATCCCAGTACTTGGGAGGCTGAGACTGGAGGATCTGGGTTCGCGGCCAGCCTCAGCTACTTAGTGAGGCCTTCCGCAACTTTGTGAGACCCGGTTTCAAAATAAAAGTATAAAAAATAGGGCCGGGGGTGTAGCTCGGAGGTAAAACGCCCCTGGGTTCAATCCCCGGTACCGCAAAAAAAAAAAAAAAAAAAAAAGAGTGCAGTAGGACCGGGGCCCCTACCTTCCTTGTCAGATGGAGGAGGTTGGGATGGGCATAGAGTCGTGGTAGCCGGATGCAGCTCATACTGACCATGACGCATGGGCGTGGGTGGCCTCCCCGCTTGTCATTCTCGCCTGTCCTCCCTCTGAGCGGCTCCAGTGTTTTGAGAGAAGCGGGGAGCAGCGGAGGCAGGTGGAGGAGGCTCTGGCCTGTCTTTGGTCTGAGGCTGGTGGGACTCCTGCCCATGCCTCCTCTCTCCCAGCTCTGCACTCTGGGAAATGTTGGGAGGGGGTGAGGCTGAGCCTAGAGGCTGTGCACAGGAAGAGCTGTGTTGGCGTGGACCCCTAGGCAGGGCAAGCGGTCTGCAGCACAGCGGCCAGGGGTGGGCAGGGGGATAGCCTCTCCGTCTGTGGCCTTTTGAATTGCCTGCACTGTCAGAGGCCCTGTTGATGAAGCGGGGTACAAGGCAAGCAAGAGACTTTGATGTGGCCCACTGTAGGGGAGGGGACCAGCTCATTACAGGAACAGGCAGCAGGGCCTCGTCACCTCTTACCCAAGATGTTCTTGGAAATGCTCCTGCTCTGAGTGAGAATTAGGAAATGGTCTTCTATTTTCGGAGCCTGGTGTGCGTTGCTTATTGTCGACTGGCAGTGGTGATCATGTGCGTCCGTGGGCCCCTGGAGAGCGTCATGCTGGTGGAGGAGACGTGGGAGGCTGTGGGGGGCTGGTGTGCGAGTCTCGCGCCGGGCCTGGTGTTCTGGGGTGAGTGTTCGCAGGGCCAGTGAGCGTGCGGCGAGGGGGGCAGTCTGGAGGCCAGGCCTGAGTCAGCACATGTCCTTGGGAGGTTAGGTTTGGGAAATCGTGTTTTAGGAGTATTTCTGTTGGGTGCTGGACTGGGACCCGGGGAAGGGCGAGAAATGGGGTGCAGGAGAGCGGACCTGCCTGGTCATCTCAGGTGACAGTAGGCTTCCGAGAACCCATGGTCTTCATTACAGACATGTCCTTGTGGTACGGTCGAATATGGCAGCTCCCACACCACATGGCGTTCCTGTTCAGTCTGGTGTTTTCTCTGACTGTGATAGCCAGTGGCCCATTTCCTAGCCAAAAAGAGGAGCCAGTGTTTGTGAGTGAGATGGAGACCTGAGGGCCCGCACGTCCTCTCCTCCGTTGATCTCAGGCGCACTGTGCCTGGCCAGCCTGGGGGTCCCTGGCCCCACGCCTGTGCGAGCAGAGCTCGTGCCTCCAGAGCGCCTCTGGGCTTCGCAGTTATTGTTGTGCTGATACCTGAAATCGGGAGGCTGGGCCAGGGAACCGTGTGTCCCGTGGTAGGGAGGGCAGGCAGCTTGTCATTAGGCAGACCGGTTCCTACCAAGCGCCTCCGTCACCCCCACGTAACAGTCTCGAGTCTGCTGCAGGTCCTGCTTCCCCTGTCCCCAGGACGAAAGCTCTGCCGGCATGGGCAGGCGGTTGAGAGCCGGTCCGAGGCCCTGCCCTCGTGGAGTGAGAGCAGAGCGGCTCTGGGGGGGTCGGGGCGGGTGTGGGAGCAGAGCCTGGGCGCCCCGTCATGCAGAGTGGTCGAGGGCCTGGGGTGTGGGAGTGAGTGCGCCCTGTGCCTGGCCGCCTCCCGACCGGGGGCTCTGCCCAGCTGCTTTTCTCCTCGGGTGGACCTTGGCAGAGTCTGTGCTCATTCCTGTCTGCACGTCTCCTTTTCCCCGCAGGCCTCTGGCTGTACCTGGCAGGGAGCAGCCTGCCCTGTCTCACGCTGATTGGCTCTCCTAATTTTGGGTACAGGTCAGTTCACCGGGACCTGGAGGCCCAGATCGCCATTGTGACGGAGAGCCGAGCCCTGCAGCAGCAGCTCCACCAGGTTGGTCGAGGCGGTGGGATTCCCAGGGTGTGTGGGGGTGTGGCTGGCGCTCAACTGTCCTAAGAGCTGTCTCCTGTCGTTGTCTGCTGAGACAGTGCATTAGACGAGGAATGAGAAAGACGCAGGCCCCGCAAGTCTGCAGTGAGGGTTTGGGGGCTCTGCGGGAATCCTGCAGAGCCACCCCTGGAGGACCAGGCCCTGACCCTCATGGCTGCCTGCCAGGCTCGGACCCTGGGTCTCAGGAGTCTTCCTGCACCGGCAGAGACCACCCTGTTCCCACTGGGATCTGAATACAGCAGGGAGGGCCGACCTCTCTAAGAACGTGGGTCAACTGTTAAGAGGTCAGCAGCAGCTTTGGCCCTCCTTAGATGGTAGCAGTATTTTATTTTCTGTTTAAAGTAGGTAACAGAAAGTTACTATGGATTTGTGTTTTTACATGAATCTCAGTACTTGGTTACTTGCGGCAGTGTTGATAGACTTTTGAAATGGAAGCCCAGTCCCCTAGGTGCAGAAGACCGGGTGGTGCTTTGAGCCCGTGAGTGGTGGAACCCCGCTGCAAGCCAGGTCTCCCGCATCGATGCCGACTGCTCAGCGTTACACTCCGGTGTTTGGGAATCACGCTGCAGAGCTGTTGGCACCTTTGTTGATGGACAGGGGTGTGGTGGCTGCCTTGTTCCCCTGACCTGCCTCCTGCAGTCTGGGAGTCTTGTCAGTGACAGAGCAGGGCCGGGGTACCAGGAAGAACTGCACCACTGGGTGAGAGGAGGTGGCAGCTGCATGCCGGGGAGGCCAGTGGGGCGACTGGGTTTTTTCCTCCTGTGGGGAGACTTGTAGCAGATGGTGGAGGAAGCCCCCCAAGCGGAGGGCTTCCCATAGAGGGTGACAGCTGGCTATGGAGCCAGGCTCTTGGGGAAGATGCAGCAGTGGGGTCTCCCGGACTCTTGCCTCTAGTGCAGAGAATTGTGTGCGCAGACACCTCGGCTGCAGAATTGGTGGTGGTTTTGGCCTGGGGTGGGGACGAGTTCTGCGGGGATCTGGTGCGGGAAGCAAGTACCCCAGGCCTGTGCCCAGGGTCCTGGTACTGACCGTTCCCCACTTCCTGAGTCAGGGAACTAAACCCACATCCTGGATCTTGAGAAAAGCTGGGCTGGTTGTGGTCGGGAGCTGCTTTCTCAAACAACATATTTGGGATATTTTCTTCCCAAACCTGCCTCCCAGGGGCTTTGGGTTGTGGGAGGGTGGCAGCTTATGCTACTGTGGCTCTTGCATTCTTCTGAGAGATTGATTTCTGGGCCTGTGAAGTGCAGAAATGCATTTCTAGTTGGTTCTGCACGTGTGCTTCTGTGCCAGGACTGCCCTCCTCACTCCCAGTACCTGGACACACCAGAAGGCCCCTGCTCTCAGCAGCTCTGGGGTTCTCTTGGGACGCAGGGAAGGGCCTGGCCATGTCACATGGAGCTCTGGGAATGGGGAGATATTTTTATCAGAATCTGAAGTCCCTCCCTTCACTTAGTGCATACAATAAAAACTGAAAGCTTCCTGGTTTTGTTCAGAGAACAGTTTTCCACTTATGACCCTAGAAATACTCCCTCGTAAAGCATTGTGACCTCCGCCAGCCACTTCCTTCTCCTTGCCTGTGGTGGCGTCTGTGAGGACACCGAAGCGTTTCTGGTAATTTAATTGAAGTCTTGGCTGGTATTCATTTGAGAACATGGAGCTGGAGCCGGGTCTGCAGAGACTTGTGAACCAGCCCCTGGAGACCAGAGCTGGCTCCCCTGTCAGGCACGTCCCGCCAGGGCTCTGGAACTTAGCAGCCGCAATTAGGAAGCCAGAGAATTGGGCCCCGGGGTTTGTGACACGTGGAGCCGGGCTGGGAACGCTGGCCGTGAGTCTGCACAGCTTGTCGTGTGGACTTGGCCTCGGGGCACTGCTTCCGTGAGGAAGGCCGAGAGCCCGGAGAGTTGCAGGGAGAGATGAGGTCGGCAGGACATTTCCCTCGCCCTGGGTGGGCAGAGCCACCACACGTTCTGTAGTGTCCTGGGTGGGGAGACACGTCTTCCCCTCCCCTGCTCCAGGCAGCGCTGGCCCTGCAGCCGGCCTTCTCATGCCCCTGGCCCCGCACTGGTCAGTGTCCATGATCCTCTGTAGCATGGACCTAGGCATGGCCTGGATTTCATAGGTGAGGGGGTTGAAGACTCTCAGCCCAGAGTGGTGGCAGCAGCTAGTCTCCTGTCCCCTGACTGCTCTCTCTGCCGTGAGGGCTTCGTCAGGAGAGGACAGCACTGGTAGGTAGTTTATGAAAGCAACGGTCTCTTCCCCTAAAGATCCTCCACACTGCTGAAGGCAAAGCATATGTAGATGTTTTAAAATATGAAAGTAATAAAGCTGGGCACTATGTCTATGATCCCAGTACTTGGGAAGCCCAGACAGAGGATTGCAGGTTCGAGACCAGCACATGGTAACTTAGACCCTGTTTCAAAATAAAAAAATTAAAAAGGGCTGGGGGTGTAGATCAGAGGTAGAATGCTCTTGGGTTCTATCCCCAGTAAAATATACATACACAAGAAAGTAATAAGCGTTCATTGTAAAAATTAAGAAAAATTAGAAGAAACTAACGCTTTCATTGGAATTCATTATTATTTCCTCTTTTTCTGTGTACATGTGGAAAGGTATAACTTTCTTAAAAATGAAATTAGGATTACTAATAATTACTCCATATTCATGGGTTCTGAATTTATGGATTCAACCACTGTGGATCAAAAATATTTGGGAAGCTGGGCATGGTGATGCACGCTTGTAATCCCAGTACTTGGGAGGCTGAGGCAGGAGGATCGCAGGTCCACAGCCAGCCTCTGCAACTTAGCGAGGCCCTCTGCAACTTAATGAGACCCTGTTTCAAAATTAAAAAAAAAAAAAAAGAATAGGATTGGGGGTGTAGCTCAGAGGTAGAATGCCTCCTGGGTTCCATCCCCAGTGCTCGCACGCACATACACAGATTTGGGAAAGCCAGGCATGGTGGTGCATGCCTGTAATCCCAGTACTTGGCAGGTGGAGGCAGGAGAATTGCAGTTTCAAAGCCAGCGCATGGTAACTTAGACCCTGTTTCAAGGGTTGAAGTTATGGCTCAGAGGTAGGAACCCCCCCCCCCCCGGGTTCGATCCCCAGTTCCACCACAAAAAGGGAGGGGTAAAGTTTTGCATCCGTACTAAACATATACAGCCTTTTTTCTTATTATTACTACCCCTAAACAGTACAGTGTAACAGCTACCTGCGCAGCCTTTGTATTAGACATGGTAGGTGACCTAGAGTTGAGCTCAGAGTCCACCAGAGAATGCGTGTAGATTATATGAAGTACTGTGCATTCATACACCTGAGCAGCTGCAGGTTGGGGCATCTGTGGGAGGTCTGGAACCAGTCCCCTGAGGATACTGAGGGGCTGACAGTACATTGTCTCTTGTTCATGTCCAGCTTCCTTTGTCTGATATAGTGTGCATTTCCCGTATTACTAAATAGTGTTCCTCTGCAACATGATCATCTCATGGTCCACGCGGCTCTGTCATGTCGGGAGCGTTAATCAGTTGCTCCTGGATAGGTAGGTGGTTTCCAGCTGTTCCGTGTCTGTGTACACACGCCTAGTGCAGGGTTCTGAGTGCATAGGATACACTTGCGAGTGGAGCTTTGAAGGCTCTAGGTACCTGTTGCCAGATTGCTTTCTAGAAAGATGACTCAGTCCCCCTTTCCATCAGTGGCGTACGTCAGCCAGGATAATGACATTACAAAGTGACCTTTTGCCAAGTTGATAGAAGGGAGACTCTGTTTTGATTAAAGAGTACTTTGTCCCCCCACAGTGCTGGGATTGACCTAGCTTTTCCACATTTGCTAGGCAAGTGCTCTGTCGCTGAGTTATACCCCCAGCCCAGTACCTTATTTTAATTTGCACTAATTTACTTAGTGACAGTGATCATTTAAAAAAAAAATTTTTTTTGCAGTACTGGGGATTGAACCCAGGGGCATTTTACCTCCGAGCTACACCCCCAGCCCTATTTTTTATCTTTATTTTGAAACAGGGTCTCACTAAGTTGTGGAGGGTCTCGCTAAGTTGCTGAGGCTGGCCGCGAAGCTGCAGTCCTCCTGGCCTCCCAGGGACTGGGATTACAGGCATGCACTGCCACACCCAGCCACACCCAGTGGTGGGCTCAGCTGCCTCCCTCCGCAGGCCTGGCCGCCCTGCTGCGGGACAGGCTGACATAGGAAGTCGATGTTCTCAGGCTGTCTGAGACCTGGGCTGAGCCAAGCACCCCGGGCGGGTGGGGACTCCTGACTCCATCTGTTCCTCTTCCTCAGGAACAAGAGCAGCTCTACCTGCGGTCAGGTGTGGTGTCCTCCGCCACCTTCGAGCAGCCGAGTCGGCAGGTGAAGCTGTGGGTGAAGATGGTGACTCCTCTCATCAAGAACTTCTTCTGAGGACTGCCAGGTGCTGTCCTGCGCCTCTCGGGGTGGTCCGACTTCACCAGAGCCCCTGAAGGACCCGAGGGCTCATTTGCGTGGTGCATGGACGGTCACCAAGGGTTTTGAGGCCTGATGCTCAGCAGGCAGCTGGTTCACCTCTCGTCAGGTGCTGGGGCCACCTGTGGTGGGGTCAGCAGTGTGTGGCTCCCTTCTGTCCGCCCTGGGTTAGGGGGCAGAAGGGCAGATCCGGTCTCCTAGCTGAGCCTGGCCTGCAGGGGACGGCTGTGGGAGGAGGAGGGAGCTCTCTGGCCAGCTGCAGCTCAGAGGAGCGGCGGCCCAGCCTCCCGGGGACTGTGCCTCGCCACCTCCCCGACGTCTCTGTGACATGCAGTTAGGGAGACGGATGTGCTGGCGCCCGGGTAACAAGATGGCTCTGCCCACCGGGAGCGTGCTGCTTTGCCAAGGCCAGCGGCTAGGCCCCATGGGCCGCTGTGCGTGCCGGCCTCCCTGAGCTACCCCTTGGCTGTCCAGACCTTTGGAGGTTGGGCAGCAGTGGCTGCTATGGGGCAGGGCCTCTAGAGTGACCCCCGTGTTCCAGCTCCCTCAGGACCCTGAGCACATTCTGGCGTGCCCCCGATGGGGCCAGTCTCCAGGCCCTCTGGGTCCTGTGCTCGTGGGCGTGGCTAGGCCTCGCTTGGGGTAGGGAAGAGTGTGGAGTGAGGGGGAGTGAGGGGTGGGTGCCCCTGCTCCTGTGTCGGCGCCGTGCTCACAGCGTGCGTTCCCCTGGCTTCCCTTCAGCCTCATGTTTAAAAACCAACTATTTCATCATGTCATCTTTTCCTCATCTTTCATTTTTTATTTTTGGTACTGGGATTGAACCTAGGTACGTTCTACCTCGGAACTACACCCCAGCCCTTTTTTAATTTTTTGTTTTGAAGCAGGATCTTGCTAAGTTACTGAGGGCCTCACTAAGTTGCCGAGGCTGGTCTCGAACCTTACTTGGGATGCAAAGGCGTGCACCTCCGTGCCCAGCTTTGGAGAGGCTTTCTTAAACAGTGTTCACACTCTTAGTTTCTGCAGGACCAGAGTAAACACCATTGTGCCACAGCAGGCGCAGGCAGTCCTCGGCACTCTGTGCTCCCTTTGTCTCTGCGAATGACCTCCAAGGTGTCCTGGGCAGCTGCTCTGTCCAGGAGCGCTCCCCAGACCAAGGCTCCCTGACCCTCCGAGCAGCCCGGAGATGCAGGGACCAGAGGCTCCTGCCCCCAGCATGTGGGGTTTCGCTCAGCCTGCTTTCCCTGTCACTGCAGTACAGCCCAAAGGTGAATCATTCCTTGGAAAGTTTGGAGATAATCTGCCAACTGCCCACAGTGTGTAAATGTGGAGTAAATTACTGTTTTATTTCAGGCTGTAAAGGCAGAATTGGAAAACTTCCACATTTTGTGGTTATCAGGGGTTTTATCAGGAGTTTTATCTCCTCCCGGTGAGGAGTGGCCTAGACAGGAAGGGCTGCAGTGACCCCTCCTGGCCGGCAGAGGCAGCTGCCTGGCGCGCGGATCATTGGCTGCATTCCTGAGTCCTCCTGCGCCCTCAGGGGGTTGGGCTCCCAGGGATACTGCTCCTTCCCTCTGATCAGCCTCTCTGGGCCCTAGGATTGCCACTAACGATTACCCTCAGAATTCAGGGTTCCTGAACTTCTTCACCCATGGTTTGGTGAATACACTTGGACAAAAGGTTCTGCAAAACATCAGGACCGAGCTGAGGTTAGAACGCCATTCCTAGAGGGCTCACTTTACTTGGCCGATTTTAAGACTAAAAGGAGGACGGCGTCACATTCCCCTGGAGTTTGTTGGCAGTGTCTCTGCGAATGACCTCCAAGGTGCCTTGGGCAGCTCCTTCTGTCCAGGAGTGCTCCCCAGACCAAGGCTCCCCGACTGCAGAGCAGCCCAGAGGGGCAGAGACTTCTTTCCTTCCCTCGCCTCTAGGTTTCTGGTTAGTCGTCTTCCCTCGTCTGCTTCCCTGGCCCGCCCGAGTGAGCGGCAGCCTGGCTGCCTTGCTGGAAGGTCTCACACTGACCTGGCTGCAAGGCTCTGCAGGCCTGAGCTGCTTCTCCTGTGTTGATTCTGACTACAGAGCAGACAAGTGCTAGTGACAGGGTGCCAGGGACTCAGCCAGGTCTTCTAGTACCCCCGAGCCACCCCTCACCTGGGCAGGCACCATGGAGTGGGGTGGGGCCGCTGGCAGAGGCAGCGGGCAGACTGCTGCAGGCAGCTTGAGCGCTGGGTCGTGTGTTGTGGACTACCTGCCTGGTGGAGGGGAGTGTTTACAGATGTCGTAGTGATGCCCAAACAGGCTGGAGGGCTCGTCCAGGAAACAGGAGCCTGGCCTTCCTCGTGCCAGGGCCGCAGCTCCCTATGGAGAGGCCTCGCCTCAACTTGGGATTGGGTGGAAGCTGCTCTGAGCAGCCAGCGAGCCCCCCAGAGCCTGGGCCATCGGGCCACGGGTGCTGCCTGCTCTGCACGCCCTGCCTGAGCCGCGGGAAGTGAGGCCTGGCGGTGGGTGGGAGCAGACAAAAGTGCCAGTCCTCCCCCCTCCGAAAGAGAGCCCTGGTGCTCCACTGCCAACCTGGGACACAGCCACACCCGACGGTGGTCCCCGCGTCGTCCCCGTGTGCGT
Source organism: Glis glis (assembly GCA_004027185.1). Taxonomy (NCBI): domain Eukaryota; kingdom Metazoa; phylum Chordata; class Mammalia; order Rodentia; family Gliridae; genus Glis; species Glis glis. Next base: position 25,710 of record PVJS01007648.1, on the reverse strand, counting down.
GCCTGGTGGTTTCAGGGAAGGGGAAGCACTTGGGCGGGCGACATGGAAATAGCACCTGCGTGGGGTAGTTTGTTCTTTCCAATTCTGGGTGGAGGTTGAGGAGGAAGGCATTACCATACTTATAAAAGGCTCCTGGTTGCGAGGGCGTGCCTGTCCCTCACTGGTGGGCTGCTGTGTATATAGCGTCTGCCACTCCCTAACCCCACAGGCTGTTTGTTAAAAAAAACACCTAACCCCCCACCCCCACCCAGTCAGGATCTGAGGGTTTGGTTCCGAGGAAGCTCGCCCCTGGCTGCTGGGAATCGAGGCCTCGCCCTGAGCTGTGCCAGGCCCAGGTGACATCGGGCACCGAGCTGAATCACACACACACACCCAGTGACTGCGGTGGTTTTAATCTTCACTGCCCCATCCGCCCAGCCTCCGCCCTACACTTGGGCATGGTGTACCTTGATTACCCAAGGGACAAAGTAGCGTCACTCCTCTACACATGAGCGGCGGTGGCCACAGGCCGAGGTTCTGAAAAGTCCGAGGTGGGGTCGGGCTGCTGGTTTGGTGCAAGACGCGGCCGGGAGGCAGGACAGTGGCGCGCTACACCTGCAAGAGCAGCGCCACAGCCGCCAGGATCCACTTGGCCGCCTTCTCTTTGGTCTTCAGGTTGAAGGTCCAGACGTAGGTGGGGCCGCGGATGCGCGTCTTGTACACTGGACACTCATAGATGTTCTTGGTCTCCATGCGATCCACAGGAATGGCCTTGATGAAGATGACGGGCATGGCCGGCGTCAGCTCCTTCAGCCGCGCCTCTGCGATGACTCCGGTCTGGGTGTCCCAGCGAGCTCCTGCGGGGACAGTGTGGCCGCGGGTCAGGGCGGCCCTGGTGAGGCCGGCGAGTCCTGTGTGGTGTGCTGACAGCGAGGGAGAGGCAACAGAGAGCGGCCGGCCTCACAGCCTCCCGCCCTTTGCAAGGAGGCCGGTGCCCGAGACTCCCCGGCTCGGGTCAGGCTGACACCGCTGAACGTGGAGGCGTGAACGGGCTTCGCGGGTGACGGTGTGCATGCTGTAACTGCTGCGTAGCTCGCTGTGCCTCAGGAGCAGCTCTGCACTGAAGCTCTTGGGCTCTGTTTAAACCTGATGTTTTCAGAGCCTTATCTATCAGCCTTCTTACCTTCTGTGGCAGGAAACCATAGCTCCAGCTAAAATTCTAAAGTTCCCTGACTCCCTTCACGTGTAGTGTCTATCTCATATGTACATAGAGTATAAATAACTATATATATCCATATGTAAACATTATTTGCCTTTAACCAAACTGCTGCCATTTCTATTCACCCTAATAGTGATGTTTATATTTCCTGTCTGGAATTCCAAAATAAACATGGGGGACGGCTGCCGCTGTGCTTGCTCTGTGCTGTGGGATGCAGGGTGCCTGGCCTCTGTGGCCTGGCCTGACCCCTCCCGGGTCGGGGTGCTGGCAGAGCGGGCCTGAGGAGATGCTGCCTCCCCTCGGTAGCAGGACAGGCGCTGTGGGATGCAGCAGGTGCGTCCGCTCTCTCTTCCCTTCTGTTGGTCCTGGCCGTGTGGACGGTCACACTGGGCCGTGAGGATTGGTGGGTGGCCAGGCTGCCCTTCCCCTGAGGCCCCCCCCTGGGCTCTAGCACTCGCAGGTGGCAGGGCACTTGGGCAGAATGCCAGCAGAGGTGGGTGCCTGGCTGAGGCCAGTCGGCGTGCCCTCGTGCCCTCAACTCAGCACATTCCGTCCCGGGTTCCCTGCTCGCAGGCGGGAGGCCCAAGTTCCTCCTCCCCTCAGCCAGGCTCAGCTGCCTCGTGCTAGTGCTGCCCGCCTCCACGAAGCAGCGCCCCGGCCAGCGGGCCGGAGTGGCTCTGGTCTCCTCCAGGCCTCTGCAGCTCTGTCTCCTCCAGCCAGCCAGGAGTGGCTCTGGAAGCTTCCGCAGACGGACCAGCCCCTCCTTACCTTCCATGAAGAGCCCGTACACGTAGGCGCCCTCTCGGGGGGGCGCAGTCATGTCCTCCCGATTTTTCTTGGTCACTTCCACAGACAGACACATCTTGTCTAGGGGCCACTCGTTCTTCCTGGCCATGGACTGCATGATGGCAGTGAGGAATGACTGGGGGTTGAAGAACCCTGCCAGCCACACGGTGGCAGGCAGGGCAAAGTCGGTCGTCCAGGCCTCCAGCTCCTGGAAGGGGACACGGCTGGGCAGAGGGTGCGGTGCGGGCTGGGAACCGCGCCTTCCCGCCACGTGCTCTGCTGTCTGGCTCCCTTCTAAACACAGGCCGGGCCTCCAGGGCCTCCAGGGCCGCCCCAGCCGTGCTCCCAGAGGCTCTGGGACGGGGACGCTGAGCCCCGGGCACTCTGGTGTCCGCGTCAAGAGAAGGCTGCTTACCCTGATGCGCAGCAGCAGGTCGGCGTACCAGGCCGCCAGGCCCATCATGGAGGGGTAGGCCCGGGCCACCCACGTGTCCGGCACGGTGTCGTAAAACAGAGCCGTGGACAGGTCTTCCATGTCGGTTGTGATGGTCAATTCCCCCTAAGGGACACGGTCCGGTTCAGGGGCGCCCAGGCTGTGCCACGTGGCACAGGGTGGACGTGGCCAGGCGCGTGCCTTGTTTTGCCTGCTGGGGGAGGGGTGGGAGGCCACCTGCCCAGGGTGTCTGAGTTGTCACACGGTGCCTCTGGACATGCCCTGCCGCGGAACAGTCTAGATAACCTCGCGTGACTTGATCTGAGCACCCAGAGCTCCAGACTGGGGAAGGAAGGCCGCCATGGCCCACTCATCCCTGGGCCGGCCGCCATGGCCCACTCATCCCCGGGCCGGGAGCTTGGGGTTTACTGTTCCACAGTCGCTCTGTGGGCTCACCGGCTTCCCGGGTTACCTGTCCAGGGTCCTGGTTGACCCAGGTTTTTTTTTACCTTCAGCCCCAGGCTCAGCTCCTTCAGCGAGCGGCGCATCTCGTTGGTCAGGATGTTCATTCTCTCACATTCTTGAAAGGCAACTACCACGTAGGGGGTCTTCTCGGCCGCCTTCGCCATGATCTCGGCCATGTTGAACATCTCTGGGATCTTTTCCAGGATGTCATCCAGCACGGCCTTCACCTGCAAGGCAGTTCCCAGTGAGCCCACACTGCGTCTCCAGCACACCGAGACCCTCCCCACCGGCGCCAGGCTCAGACCTGGGGCCCCGAGGAAAGGAAGGGGAGGTGGAGGTGCCAGAAACTCAGGCGCACACGTGCGGCCACACGTTTATTTTACTCCAGATTGAACCCAGGGGCATCCTACTTCCCAGCTATACCCCCAGCCCTTTTTGTTTTTTATTTTCAAACGGAGTCTAAGTTGCTGAGGGTCTTGCTAAATTGCTGAGGCAGACCTCAAACCTGCGATCCTCCTGCCTCAGCCTCCCAAGTACTGAGATTACAAGCATGTGCCACCATGCCTGGTTGGAGCCGAGAGCTTTGGCCCGCCGTGCTGGAGAGGCCATGTGGCTGGGGTTATGGTGCACCAGGCCACCCTGGCCTGGTGCCCCCAGACATGCCTGAATGTCCTGGCTTCCTCCCGGCAGGTCGCCTAGTGGCGTGGGATTGTGACTTTGTCCTTGAGGACCATGCTGGCCACACTCTTCTCGCGGTGGCCCACACAGAGGTCATGCCCACCACTATCCACAGCAGATATCTAGTTTTATTCATTAGATCAAGAAAACGCCACGGGCCTAACAGAGGGCCTTTCAGTCCTGGGTCTGGCCTCTTCGCTGTTCTGTAAGAATGCCTCCAGGATGTGTTGGGAAGGGCAGTGGTGCTGCCGGTCACCAGGCGGCCCGGAGGGAGCCAGACAGTGACACTCCCTGAGCCTTTCTGATGGGCTGAGCCTCAGATCCGCCCCTCCGTCCTCCGAGCTCGCTTGTCTGGGGCCCTTGGGTGCACCTGGCATGCTTCTGTCTAGACCAGCGGCGCCTGGTGGCCTGGGGACCAGCTCGCCTTCCTGGGTCCCCAGGCCAGGGGTGGGACAGAGTGCGCCTGGGCTGTTCTGCACTGCCCCAGGGCCAGCCCTTCCCTCCTGTCTCTAGGGAGAGGATGCACCTTTTCCTCACGGGAGACTCCCGTGCCCGCTCCCGAGTCCGTCTCTTTGGGCTGCATTTCCAGGACAGTGCGGAACAGCTTCTCTGAGGTTACCGTCAGAAAGCCAATCTCTGCGTTGGGGTGCAGGCCGTATAGATAGGGGCTCTCGGGGGGCAGGTTCTCATCGATGTATTCGTGGTAACCCTGGAAAGAGGCATGGCGTGTGTGCAAAAGTTGTGCACGCTGAGACCAGGTCCTCCCTGTTACCCATTTCTTGCCAGAATGTTCCACCCACGTCTTGCCCCCTACGCGAACCTCACATGGTTCTTGACCCCTTCGTGGGCTGCCCCTTTGCTCCCAGCTACAGAAATTAAATTCCTACTCCCCCCGAGGCTGCACTCCCCTTCCTTGCTTGTCTGGTGCCTGGGTTCTGGCGCAGTAACGGACACCCCTCTGTGATGGGAGGCTCTGGCGGGAGCCAGCCCTCAGGAGGGCTTCACCCTTGCTGCGTTGGTCACAGGGCGAGCTCGCATTCAGCCTGCCCTCTGCCCCTGCACCCGGCTCCTCCTCACCTTGTAGTCCAGGTTGGGGGGGATCTGAAAGCCGGGGGCCAGCAGCACCTCACCCTCCAGCATCTCTGCCCGGATGTACTCTGCCAGGTAGGTCCTGCACAGCCGGCGGTCCCAGTCATCCGTGATGTGGCCGCCGTACATGATCTCACCAAAAAGGTAGCGCAGGTCGTCCCAGGGCACCTGAGGAAGGCGCGGGTGGGGGTTAGGAGCAGGCGCCCGCCCGCCCCTCTCTGGCCAGGTCAGCCACTGCATCGCGGTGCCCTTGCCTGCTGGGCTACCTCCCCTGTGCCTGGCCGCCTCTGGGTTCAATCCCCAGTGCTACAAAAAAGTAAATAAATAAATGAAGGGTGGCGAGAAGGCGAGGGTGGAGGGACTAGGTCGGAGCCCAGATGGAGGATGCCCTCGGGGCTGGCAGTAAATCTGGATGTGACCTGGTCCCCACCTTGGGATTGGCCTCCAGGTAATTGAAGAGCACGTTGATGGAGATAGTGAGGTCCCCGTTGTTGAAGGGGTATGACCGGTTCCAGCCCTGGGCTCCAAACTTGCGCCTCTCGGCCACCACGGCGTGGAAGTAGCAGAGGGCGAAGAGGATGCACTTGAACTCGATCTCTTTGGTGCACATCTCCAGGGTGTCCTGTGGGGCCGGGGACAGGAGGACCGCAGGTTCGAGACCAGCCTCAGCAATGTAGCAGGACCCCGTTTCAACATAACATAGGGCTGGGGGTGGAGCTCAGAGATAGACTGCCCCTCAGAGGTTCAATCCCCAGTACCAATAAAAATAAAAACAAAAATAAGCCACGCACACTTGTAATCCCAGTACTTGGGAGGCAGAGACAGGAGGATTGCAGGTTCACGGCCAGCCTCAGCAATTTAGTGAGGCCCTCCACAACTTAAAGAGACTCTGTTTCAAAAATGAAGAATAAAAAATAGGGCTGGGGGTGTAGCTTGGAGGTAGAATGCCCCTGGGTTCAATCCCCGGTACTGCAAAAAAAAAAATATATATATATATATAAATATATAAAATAAAAACAAAATAAAATGTGCTTCTGCTCTACAAAGCTGTAGTAATCCGTGCCACCACAGTCTTCTGTGTTTTACACGGCCACTCAGGAACGGTGAGCGTGAGCGTGTGCGTGGGCGTGTGCGTGTGCATGTGTGAACATGCTGGGGGTGGTATGGACGGGAGGACCCCGAGCAGCTGAGGTGTCTCGGGAGCTCAGAGGCGTCCTCAGCTCCACGGGCCCCGTGTCTCCTCGTGTCCCCGCACCGCGTGCGCCCGCGCCGGCCCTACCTGGGTGAAGAGGTCCAGGGCCTTGTGCAGGTTGGCATACATGCCCGTGGGCGGCTCGTTGGTGATCTTGATGGCGTTCTCCAGGATGCCCTGGGGGATGATGTGGGACTCGGGGCTGGGGGCGGGCTCCGCGCTGATGAACACACGGTAGTCCTCATGGCTGCCTATGCTGTAGCGCTCCACCTTCTTGTCCAGGGTGCTCAGCCACCGCGCCACCAGGTGGATGTTCTGCAGCCGAGACCAGGGGTGAGCCGCCCCGCCCTGGGCCTAAGAGGACCGGCCACGAGGCCAGCCATGTCTCCTGGCGTGGGCTGGGCTGGTCCCACCAGCACATGCACGTGCCTGGTGGGGTGGCTGCCCGCCCTCACCCTATCTACCCTAACCAGGCGCTGCGCACTCGGGGTCTCCTGGGGATTCTTGTGCTCAATTCTTTCAAAGCCTCCAGCCTTGTGGTGAGTCCTCCACGTTGTCCCCAGCGCGAGGCTGAGACTACATGGTCCCCAGCCCTCCTCTTGGAGCTACGAGGGTCCTGGAGGGGTCGCAGGCTGGGGGCGGATGGTCATGCCAGAGTTTAACCAAAGCATGGTGAGCTTAGCTCCAGGTGTTGAGGTCAAAAGCCAAAGGGGGGGGGGCAAGCATTTGTGGACCACGTTGGTTTAGGAACAATGTGTCTTTCGGGTGCTCTGGTATAAGCCCCAGCATCCTTTGCACCACAGGAGAATTCGCAGGTCCGCTCGGGCGGCCATGCTGTCCCCTCCCCAGCTGGCCCCGGCAGAGCTGACCCCTCTTCCCCGTGGGGGTTGTAGGATCCCCGTCTGCATTTTTAACGCAAATCCTATACGCAACCAGCTTCCTCAGGCTTCCGCCCGTCCCGACACTCACCTGCAGAATGACCCAGTGCCCGTTCTCGGCAGCCACGTCCAGTGCGTTCTCAGCCACCACCTCCTGTCCCTGCCCCAGGGACACATTGTGGAGTTTCCCATTGTCTATCGTAAATCCCAGTTTTTTCCCTAAAGAAAGGAAAAACAGGAAAAGTGCAGGGATGATTCAATGACAGAAATTCAATGACAGAATTTCAATCTACAGCTGGGAATCCACACGCTTCCCCCATCTTGTTTATTATGGGAAAATACATGTCACAGAAAACTTACTTTTTGGTATTGGGGATTGAACCCAGAGGCCTTTTACCTCCAAGCTACACCTCCAAGCCCTTTTTATTTTTTATTTTGAAACAGGTTCTCACTAAGTTGCTGAAAGTCTCAGTAAATTGCAAGAGGCTGGCCTTGAACCTGCAATCCTCCTGTCTCAGCCTCCCAAGTACATGCCTGGCTAAAATTTACCATTTATTTATTTATTTGTTTGTTTGTTTATTGTGGCACTGGGAATTGAGCCCACGGACATTCTACCTCCGAGCTACACCCCCAGCCCTATTTTATGTTTAGTTTGAAACAGGGTCTCACTAGGTTGATGAGAGTCTGACTACTTGCTGAAGCTGTCCTCAAACCTGTGATCCTCCTGTCTCAGCCTCCCAAGTCCTGGGATTACAGGCATGCATCAGCCACCACGCCCAGCCCCTACCCCATTTTTGAGGAGCTGGCCAGCGGCCATGCTTACCCAGCGCTTCCACGTCTTTCAAGGGATCGACCCCTGGGGAAAGGATGAAGAAGATAGGGGTGGAGGGGCTGCTCTCCTCATAGGATTTAGAAAATTCAACACTCCGGCCTTCCACGAACTTGCTGCCCATCTTCTCCTCCACGAAGTTCCTGCGGGCGATGTGCTTTGTCAGACAGACTTGAAGACTGACTTCAGACCAAGGGCCAGGGGTCTGAGGTGGGCTGTGGCCAGGCAGAGGGACCACTGCTTGGTGGACTTATTTTTTTGGTTCTGGGGATTGAACCCAGGGTCATTCTACCTCTGAGCTACACCCCCAGCCCTATTTATTTTTATTTTGAAACAGGGTCTTTGTAAGTTGATGAGGCTGTCTTCGAAACTGCAATCCTGCTGTCTCAGCCTCCCAGATACTGGGATTACAGGTGTGTGCCACCACACCTTGCTGCTTGGGGGCCTTTCTCATGTGTGTGTGTGTGTGTGTGCGTGTGCGCGTGCATGCGTGTTACTGGGGATTGAACCCAGGGGCATTCTACCTCTGAGCTACACCCCCAGCCTACCTATTTTGTGTTTTTTATTTTGAAACGGGGTCTCGCTAAGTTGTGGAGGGCCTCACTAAGTAGCTGAGGCTGGCTGTGAATCTGTGTTCCTCCTGTCTCAGCCTCCCAAGTATTGGGATTTTAGGCATGCACTACCATCCCCGACTTGGGGGACTTTCTTAAGCAGAGAGGCCTCTGGCAGGGAAGCAGAGCCTCCTTAGGGCTCAGGGAGGCTGTGTGCAGGGTAGGTGCTTTCCGCCCCAGCGGCATCTGTTCCAGGTGCCCTTTGTTCCCCGGGCCTCCAGTGTGCCCTTGCTTTGAGCAATCCAGGGAGGCACAGGGAGAGGCAGCCCGGTGAACTGGTGCTCCCCGGTTAGAAAGGCGCAGGAGGAGCCAGGCATGGTGGTGCATGCCTGTAATCCCAGTACTTGGGAGGCTGAAATAGGAGGATCACAAGTTGGAGTCCAGATTCTGCAAGTAGTGAGACTCTCATCAACCTAGTGAGAACCTGTTTCAAAATAAAGAATAAAAAATAGGGCTGGGGGTGTTACCCGGAGGTAGAATGCCCCTGGGTTCAATCCCCTGTACCACCACCAAAAAAAAAAAAAAAAAAAAAAAATGGCACAGGAGGGCAATCGTGGTTTCAGAAGGAAGGAAGTTGAAATTGGAGCAGTTTTGAAGCTTGAACATGGAGAATCAAGGAAAAGGCGGCTTCAGGATGCACAGCGCCCTCCTCCCCGGTCCCCCAGCTCCTCCAGGGTCAGCCTGAGCCTCGGATGATCCTCCGATGGAAATCTGCTGTTGTTTGGGCGATCTCTGGATTTTTTTTTTTTTTTTTGCAGTACGGGGATGGAACCCAGGGGCGTTCTACCTCCGAGCTCCACCCCCAGCCCTATTTTTCATTCTTTATTTTGAAACAGGGTCTCACGAAGTTGCAGAGGGCCTCACTAAGTAGCTGAGGCTGGCCGCAAACTCGGGTCCTCCTGTCTCAGCCTCCCAAGTACTGGGATGACAAGCGTGCGCCACCACGCCCGGCTGGATCTCTGGATTTGAGGTGTCTGCCCAGTCTCCCTTGACCACAGGTGGCTGAACTTATCATATTCTCAATGACTCTTGGAGCTGAAATTGGCAAGAACCTCGTGTCCAACCCAGACTTTGAAAGCATGTCGCTACATCCCCAGCCCGAGACCTCGCTTCCCTGAGCGGCTGAGTGTCTAAGCGCCCGGGGATCCAGGAAGGCTTCCAGGGATTCCGCTTGCTCATGGCTGCCTGCTGCCCCAGCTCCTTCCCCAGCTTCAGGGGAGCTTTCTGGGGCACCTGTGTCTGTCTGTGTGGTACTGGGGATTGAACCCAGGGGCATTCTCTCTCCAAGCTACACCCCCAGCCCTTTTTATTTTCAGACATGGTCTCACTAAGTTGCTGAAGCTCTCCTTAAACCTGCGATCCTCCTGGCTCAGCCTCCCAAGTCCTGGGGTGAGAGGCGTGCGCCCCGCGCCCGGCTGGGCACCTGCACCTGTTACTCACTTCCCTGCTCTGGCCTTGGCCCTCCTCGGTCCTGCAGTTTCCTGAGCCCATGGGGACTGAAGGTGGCAGGGGAGACATTTCCGATCCTTTGGGATGGACTCAGAACATGGATGCTATGATCCCGGCCCAGGAAGGACCTTCCAGAAGGTACTAACTAAGTCCTGCGCCTGGGCAGGGATGGGACTAAGTCACTTTCGTTAATGAGGTGGCCAGAGGGTCGTGCTGTACGGGTGACTTAATGATGCAGAATAAGAGCAGATCCCCAAAACCCAACTGTACCCGAACACGGGAGCTGTCCCAGCAGGCCGGCCCTGCACCGGGGCCTGTTCCAAACGTTGCCCGACCCTCCCTGCCCTGCGCTCTCCTTGGAACACTCGACTCCGCTCTTCTTATGGTCATCTCTCCTTCTATTCCTCCCTCCCTTCCTGCCATGCATGCTCCCTTTCCTCTCCATTCGAGAAAAACAAAGCAAAACAAAAAGAAGAGTGTGACTAACCGGCAGGGGCGAGTCAGGCCGGGGCCTTGTCAGAGGGGAATTCTGAAGGGACGTGGGTGTCTTTTGGGAAATCTCACTGCGTTCAAGCTGCTAGGAAAGTTGAAAAGGAAAGAAGCCAACTGCCCCACAGAGGCAGGGGAAGGGGCCTTGGGCTCGCTCCATGCTGAACCCCACCCTGTCCCAGCAGCCCTCTCTCTTCCAACGGGGAAGGGTTCAGTTCCAGGGAAGCTGTTCTCCAAACTGCAAGCTAGCCCGAACTGACTTCCATCCATAAAGACTGACATTAGGTGGGTGCAGTAATCCCAGCAGCTAGGGAGGCTAAGGCAGGAGGATTGAAAGTTCGAGGCCAGCCTGGGCAACTTAGTGAGACCCTGTCTCAAAATAAAAAATAAGCCAGGTGCAGTGGTGCATGCCTATAATCCCAGCACTTGGGAGGCTGAGGCAGGAGGATCATAGCTGTGAGGCCAGCCTCAGCAACTTAGCGAGACTCTTAGCAACTTAGCAAGACCCTGTTTCAAAATAAAAAGGGCTGGAGGTATACCTCAGAGGTAGAATGTCCCTGGGTTCAACCCCTTGTACCAAAAATAAAATAAAATAAAATAAAATAAAATAAAATAAAATAAAATGGACTGTGGATGCATCCCAGTGGCAGAGCACTCCTGGATTCCATCCCCAGGAACATGCGCGTGCGCACACACACGATCAACATTAAACTTAGCCACTGCGCCAGGCGCAGTAGTGCATGTCTGTAATCTCAGACTCAGGAGACTGAGGCAGGGGGATCATAAGTTTGAGGTCAGTCTGGGCATAAGGCACAAAAGAAAAATGTGGCCACTGAGGGTCAAAAGTGCTGGAATGCTGATGGCTTTGCTGTGTTCTCTCCCAAACTCCCTGAAGGGATCCCCATGTGGCCGCCGAGGACAGTGACCAGTGATTTTCCTTCAGTCCTGGAGGCTCACATGGGAGCCTCGTCCCCATCACCGAGCACGAGGCGTCCCTCCCAGGCCCTCGGGGGTGAGGGGTCCTCACCCCCACACCTCGCACTCGAGACACTCCGAGTTAACCAACGCTCAGGACTAGAACCGAATGAGCCTCTTTCCCCTCCTCTGAAAAGTGGGGATAAGGAGATGAACTTAAACCTCCGGGGTGCTAGTCCAGTGGCCAAGGCCACTATTGTTTCTTCTTTTTATTTTTAATTTTTTTTTGTGTGGTGCTGGAGATTGAACCCAGGGTCATTCTACCTCTGAGCGACACCCCCAGCCCTTTTTTATTTTTGAAACAGGGTCTCACTAAGTTGCTGGGAGTCTCGCTACGTTGCTGAGGCTGGCCTCGAACCTGCGATCCTCCTGTCTCAGCCTCCCAAGTCCTGGGATGACAGGCGTGCGCTGCCACTTCTCAGGTGCCATCTGCCTTCCTGAGGGGCGGGAGGAGCAGAGGCAGCTGCAGGCGACACCGGGACACTCACTTGACGGCGTAGGTCATGCGGTCGGGCCTCATGCACCTGACCATGCACAGCTTCTGCAGCGCCGTCTTGGTCTTCCACTCCTTGGGGAAGACCTCCTTCTCCGGGGCTTCCGACTCCACCAGCTTCTTCCACCGCTTGGCGGATCCTTCGATGTCGTTGTCCAGGTTTTTGAACTCGTCCATCTCCGCGAGGGCCTGGGCAGAACCGCAGAGGGCAGTGAGTGTCCGCCCTCCCCGGGCAGGGGGCACCACTGACCCAGGAGGAACCCGGGGCCCCTGGGAAAGGACGCCTGAGTGGCCCGGCTCTGCAATGATGGCTGTTGCTCCTGGCAACTGCAGGCCAGCCTCGGGACGCGAACTGGGCGCTCCACCGGGAGAGGTGTGGAGGCCGAGGCTGCCTCTGTAGAGGCTCTGGAAACAGGCTGTTCCATTCTCAGGGCACTACATCTATTTATTTATCTATCTATCTATCTATCTATCTATTTATTTATTTTTGGTATGGGGGATTGAATCCGGGGCCATTCTACCTCTGAGATACACCCCTGGCCCTTTTTATTTTTTTATTTTTATTTTTTAATTAATTAATTTTTTCTTTTTTTTTGGGGGCTGAGGGTTGAACCCAGGGGCATTCTACCTCCGAGCTACACCCCCAGCCCTATTTTTTTTTATTCTTTATTTTGAAACAGGGTCTCACTAAGTTGCGGAGGGCCTCACTAAGTAGCTGAGGCTGGCCATGAACCTGGATCCTCTGGTAGTCTCAGCCTCCCAAGTACTGGGATTACAAGCGTGCGCCACCATGCCCGGCTCTTTTTATTTTTTGTTTTGTTTTGAAACAGGGTCTCGCTAGGTTGCTGAGAGAGACTCGCTACATTGCTGAAGCTGGCCTTGAACCTGTGATCCTCCTGTCTCAGCCTCCCAAGTACTGGGATTACAAGCATGCGCCATCACACCTGGTAGGGCACTACCTTTTTTAGCTTTGTTTGAACTGAGACTTGAAACTAGGGCTTCAGGGTTCCTGTCAGCGTGTCCAGGAATCTGAGGAGTGACTTCACACTTGGCACCTTCCTGGCTCTGGGAGGAGGCGGCAGTGGGGGTGCTGGGGTGAGGGGTTCCCCACCCAGGGTGGCCCGGGCCTGTCCTGGCTCCCTGAACAGAGTCCCTCTGCTGGTTGTGCGCAGGCCATCAAGGACTTACCAGCTGTCACCCTCAAATAGGAGCACAGAGCTTTCTGAGAAGCGCCAGCCGCCCACCTGCCCTCCACCCTCTTCTCTGGGCCCCTGGCTTCGCTGAACTTCTCGGCCACAGTGCCTTGTAATCCGGCCTCGCTTCCATCCTCAGCATAGCCAGGAAGAGAGCCGGAGAACCTGCGCAGCCTCGAGTCCAGGACTGACCTTGATCCCGCCCCAGCCTTGGTGCTGCAGGAAGTCCACGGGAGACATCACCCCAGCCTTGAACGGGAAGCGCAGGAGGAAGTCCAGCTCCACCGGGTTCAGCTCCTTCTTCATGGACAAGACCTGGGGGGACGCGGGTGCGCTCTCAAGGTGGGCTGGAGTGGGGGAGGTCAGCAGCCCTCGTGTGAGGGCTCCCTGGTCACCGGGCACAGGACAGGTGAGCCGAGGCCACGCGGTCCTGCCCCTGGGGCTGGTGCGAAACTTCGTCTTTGCCTTGTGTTTTTTAAATTGTGGCAATATGTATATAACATGAAGTCTATGGTTTTGGCCATTTCAAAGTTCATAATTTAATACATTCACAATATTATGCAACCAACACTAGACTCTAAGCCTAGAGCTTTTTGATCAACCTAAAAGGAAACCCCTTACCCAATAAATAAAATTAATTTTTTCATACTAAGGACTGAACCCAGGGGTTTCTACCTCCGGGGTACACCTCCAACCTTTTGTGTGTGTGTGTGTGGTATTAGTGATGGAACCCAGGGGCATTGTACCTCTGAGGTACACCTCCAGCTCTTTTAATTTTTAGTTTCGAAACGGAGTCTTACTAGGTTGCTGAGGGTCTTGCTAAGTTGCTGAGGCTGGCCTCAAACCTGTGATGCTCCTGTCTCAGCTGGGATCACAAGTACTGGGACCACAGGCAGGCACCACCACACCTGGCTCCCCTACCCATTAAGCAGTCACCCCCTTCCCCTTCCCCCAGCCCCTGGGAGCCACCAAACTACTTTCCGTCTCTTTGGATTTCATATAAGTGGAATCATACAATATATGGCTTTTGTGTCTGTCTTCATTGACTTTATTCCTTCTTTCTCTTTTTTTCTGTGGTACTAGGGATGGAGCTCAGGGGTGTTCTGCCTCTGAGCTACACCCCAGCCTTATTTCATTTTTTTAAATTTTGAAACAGGGTCTCACTAAGTTGCTAAGGGTCTTGCTAAGTTGCTGAGACTAGCCTTGAACCTACAATCCTCCTTTCTCAGCCTACCAAGTACTGGGATTATAGGCATGAGCCATAACTTTCTATTGCCTCAGGTAATCCGTTATAGCAGCACAAAATAGACTAAAATTTTCTTTTTCCCTCCCTTCCTTCCTTCCTTCCTTCCTTCCTTCCTTCCTTCCTTCCTTCCTTCCTGTCTTGCTGTGTATCCCAGCTGGTCTTAAACTCCTGGGCTCAAGTGATCCTCCTGCCTCAGGCTCCTGAGTAGCTGGGACTATAGGCGTGGTGTACTGCAAGCAACCAAGACAGGCTGTTTAACCAATTGAAATGAACACAAATCTTTAAATATCTCAGCAGGACTGTATATACAGGGATACAAATATTCCTCCTTATAATAGTCATATACTTATTCATTAAGAGATATCCAGTAGCTAGGTGTGGTGGTGGCATGCCCATAATACTAATATTTGGGAGGCTGAGGCAGAAGGATTGCAAGTTTGACATCAGCCTCAGCAATTTAATGAGACCCTGTTTCAAAATAAAAAGGACTGGGGGTAGGGTAGCTGGGAAGTAGAATGCCCCTGGGTTCACGCCCCAGTACAAAGAAAAGGAAAGGAAGGGAGGGAGGCAGGAAAGGAAAGGAAAGGGGAAAGGGGGAAGGGAAAGGGAAAGGGAAGGAAAGGAAAAGGAAAGGAAAGGAAAGAGAAGAGAAACTGGGCGTGGTGGTGCATGCTTGTAATCCCAGTACTTGGGAGGCTGAGACAGGAGAATCATAGGTTCAAGGACAGCCTCAGCAAATAGTGAGACCCTATTTCAAAAATAAAAAAAAAATAAAATAGGGCTGGGAATGTAGCTCGGAGGTAGAATGCCCCTGGGTTCAATCCCCAGTGCCACAAAAAAAAAAAAAAGAAAAAAGAAAAAGAAAAATATTGTCCGGTGTCTACAGTGGGCTAAGCACTAGTGTGGGCCTGTTCACTCAGCACTAACTAAATATAATGAAGTGACTTTTCTTTGTGAAATTATCTTTAGCTGGCCCGCCCCCTCCGACGTCTCCCACTGGAGCGCCCTGCCTGCTTCCCTAACGCTGACCACACAGGCCCACGTGCGTGCGTTCCACATCACGCACGTCAACCCTGACGATCAGCAGCTTTGGGCTCACCGGGCCTGGGCGGGGGCCTGGGAACCTGCATTTCCAGCGGCTCCCAGGGGCTGCCCATGCTGCTGGTCCACCGGCCACCCAGACGTTACCTGAAATGCGACCTGTGCCAGGAAGATGAGTTTGTCGCGCTCGAAGAGCCCGCGGGCGGTGTACATGTAGACTGAGTAGGTGATCTCGTCGGTCAGGTTGATCACGCGCTGCTTCACCTCGTCGGCCGGCGTGGTCTTCTGGATCGCCTTCTCGAACACCACATTGAAGGCCTGCGGGGCGCTCAGTGAGAGCGGCGAGGCTGGCAGAGGACTCTGTGGCCGCTGCCCTCCGCCTCTGGTGGCCTCTGGTTTGCTGGGCTTCGGGCAGCCGGGAGGAGCCTGGGGGGCCCCGCTGAGGCCTCCCCGGGGGTGCTGGTGTTGGACTGACCCCGTGCCCCAGCTCCCCTCTCCGTCCCCACGTGCAGCCTGGACCCGGTCTGCCCTCCCGGGGTGGGTGGCGGTGCCCCGATGGCACTGTGGCCAGCAGCCCACCTTGAGAGAGAACTGGTATATGGGGTTGATTTTGTTGAGGTCGTTCAGGATGAAGTAGAGCAGGGACGCCCGCTCCGCCGCGGGCCTGTAGTTCTCTCTTGCCTCGTTGATTTTAGCTTCTGTGATTTTTGCCTCTTGCACCTCAAAACAGACAGAAGGGCCTTGGATGAGCCCGGCTGGGGGACACGTCACAATCCACAAGCAGGTGGGCTCCACCCCCTGCCCAGAGCCCTTGCTCCCTCAGCAGACAGCCCTCGGCCCACAGCGCGTCTCCTTGACCGTCTTCTTCCTGCTCCGTGGAGGGGCCGCTCTCGGCCAAGCGGGCTCCCCGCGATCTGGCGGGGCGTGGGAGGCCGGGGCTGCTCCCTACCTTCTCCTCGATCTCGCGGGCCGTGTGCTTGGTGGTCTCCAGGTTCTCCACCAAGGCGGTGTCTCCCAGGAAGTTCCCCGACGCGGCCGACAGACGGGCCAGGAGAGAATCTTCCAGCTCCTTCAGAACAATCTTGAATTCATTCTGCGATTTGGTGAGGTTGGCCTGTGGGAGTGGCAGAGACCCAGGAAGCAGTCAGCCGGGGCACGGCCTCACCTCTGCCAGCCTGGCGGCTCACGGAAGCGGGAGGCCTGGCGCAGTGGAGGGGCCCTGCCCGAGGCCTCCGGGCTGGCTGAGGCCAGCTGCGGAAGTGGCGGGCACACGGGTGCGGGCACAGAACATTCCCCTGGGCAGCATTTCCCAGCTTCGGAGCGGTCATTTGATTGAGAATTAAATTTGGGGCTGAATGAAACACCGGGGAGGAAGAAATGACTCACTGTACTGGACAAGAAGACGCGTTTAGCATCTCCGTGCATCTTCAGTGATGGGGTCCAGCAACGACCCCAGACCCCACCTGTCCCGGGTGCCCAGCCCAGCTCTGCGCCGCCTGCACATGGCCGGCCTCAGGCCGCTACCTTCAACTGCTCAAGATCTGGACGCTCCTTGGCCACCACAGCAGCCAAGAGTTGGTCCTCCAGCCCGTCCCTGGTGACCAGGAAGTTGATGAGGGTGCACTGCGCCTGCATCTCCGGCTTGTAGTGTGGGTTGAAGTACTTGGTGTGCAGGATCAGGCGGAACTTGGGGTGGTACTCCACCTCCTTGTCGCCGATCTTGATGAACCTGGTGGGAGGCGGAAGCCAGGGTGAGACCCAGGGACAGGGACACGGCTCAGATGGCTCGCGGACCAGCCTGCTGGCCGTCCCCTGGCCAGCTGCCGCCTGGAGCCCTGCCTCTGGCTGCTGGAAGAGCTCTGTGGCTCGCCTTGGCCTGGGACCTGTCCCTCTGGAGGCCACATCTGTCCTTCCCTCCGGGTGGCCTGCTCTCCTCTGCTCAGTGGCGTTGATGTGACTGGCAGCCACTGTGCTCGCCCGGGGTCCTTGAAGACACCCTCTGCCAGGCCCCACCTCGGATTCAGTTTAGAGCACCAGTATATTCTGGAAGCTCCCCCTGGAGATTCTGACGAGCAGTCCTCACTGGAACCCCAGAGCTGCCGATCCCTGGCGGGGGTCGTGTCTCTCTACCTCCCCGACTCCGCTCACCCCTCTTTCTGGTTGAGCTCACTTTTGGGGTCCCCTGTCTAACTGCACTGTCTATCAGCACTCGTGCTAGGCCCTTCCCAGAGTCTTGAGACAACAGCAGATGGGCCTGCCCCGTCCTGGGCTTCTGCGTGCACCCCTGCATCGAAATGCAGCTTCTGTCAGCTCTGATATCTACATTTTTAAAGTTCATTTATTTACTTTTTTTTGCGGTACTGGGGATTGAACCCAGGGGCATTCTACCTCCGGGCTATGCCCCCAGCCCTATTTTTTATTCTTTATTTTGAAACAGGGTCTCACTAAGTTGTGGAGGGCTTCACTAAGTAGCTGAGGCTGGCCACGAACCCGGATCCTCCTGTCTCAGCCTCGCAAGTACTGGGATTACAGTTAACCCAGTACTTAACGGGCGTGGGGTTTCCTTCAGGGTGATGAAGTTGTTGTGGAACTAGACAGGAGTGGTGGCTGCAGGACGTGTGAGTGTAGGAAATGCCCCTGTGCTACCCAGTCTACAGTGACTAATTTCACCAGAATTAAAAAAAAGAATACAATCTCAAAATTTGCAAAATGCACTAGAAGGAAAGCTGCAGAGCTAAGGAGCGCCACCTGGAGGTGGTGACTAACAAACGCAGGTGTGGGTACTCTTCCCTGGGAGGGTTCCTGTGGCCCCAGGCCTTCTGTTAGGTCCCTGTGGGCCGCATTTACCTGGGTTAAACGGAGGCAGGGAGACGGAAACAACTCACTTTCCCTTTTTAATCGTGTTCCTGCCCAGCAGAGGGTCCAGCACGGGGTCCACAGTTTCTCCAATGTTCTCGATGAGCAGGATGTCCCCCTCTGAAATGGCCTGCTCGATGATGTCCAAGTAGCTGTGGGCACAGGGGGCCTCGTGAGGGCGCCCCGGGAGAGGTCGCAGCTTCTGCTGACTTGCCCGTGGGCTCAGGGGAGCGGAGGGGAGAGGGTTGCTGCTTAGAGGCCACAGAGACACATCCTCACGCAAGCGTCCCGCCACTGCTCAGTGTGGCAGGAGGGCAGGCCGGGCAGCCAGCGACACCCTGCTGGCTACGGCCACTGCTTCCCGTGTGACATGAGAATAGAAGCCACCGGAGAGGTGAGAACATGACAGCCTGAAGCCCCCCAGCCAGCCAGTGGCCGAGCAGGAAGCCGCGCCAGGCCACGAGCCCATTCCGTTCTCCTCGGCCGGCGCAGGAGCAGCAGAACCAGGGAAGGGAGAGGGCCTGAGTCCACCTCTTCCCTGCCGGAGCCGTCCCCCAGCCCCAGGCCCCGGAGCCGGTGCACCGCATTTGTAAAGACCCAGCCAGCCATCTAACAGATGCCTGAGGTGCGTTCGCGAGTGCAGCAACTGGGCCGCCCCGGCGTCGCGCACCTCTTCTGCCCCAGGCGAATGGCTCGCAGTACACTCCCGTATTTGTTTTTGATCCACTTGATGCCCTGGAGCTGGGCGTCCACGATCAGGGGCCAGCGCTCTGTGTTGCACAGGATGGTGGCGTTCTCGGTGGACATGCGGTCGCTGGGGAGGCCTTGGTTGTTCCAGGACGCCACATCTGCATCGTCCGTCAGCAGACTCAAGGGATCCAGGCCCTCTGTGATGGGGATGGGGACCTGCCAAGGGAAGGCTGGCTTGCTTCCTCCCTTGAAACCAGGGGCAGTATACTACTAAGCTACACCCACAGCCATTGTGTGTGTGTGTGTATGTGTGTGTGTGTGTGTGTGTGTGTGTATGTCACTGGGGATTGAACCCCAGAGGCATTCTACCTCCAAGCTACACCCCCAGCCCTTTTTTTACTTTTTGTTTGGAAACAGGGTCTCGCTATGTTGCTGAGTCTTGCTATGTTGTCGAGGCTGTCCTCGAACCTGCAATCCTCCTGTCTCAGCCTCTCAAGTACTGGGATTACAGGTGAGCACCACTGCGCCCGGCAGCTACTTCTTACCTTTAAATTATTTACATAAGGGACCCAAAACTTCTCCATCAGTTCATTTCGGTATTTCTTGGTGAAGTAGCCCACGTAGGAGACGAAGGCGGAGATGAGGAGGACATCTCCGCACAGCGTGACCCCCTGTTTTTTGAAGTTCTCCACAGATTCTGCCCAGCGGACATTTTCCGAAGCTAATCCTCCTACCAGCCTGGAACAGACCACGTGTCTGAGTGAGCAGGAGGGTGGTTGAAGACCAGCCTGCCCCTTAAACTACTGCCAACCTTCAGACCTTCAATTCCTTACTCAACTCAGTGGTTCAACAATGAAAACACTCTGGGGATCTTGGGGGGATAAATACATCGGGGAAACAAAAATCATGCTTGTGGGTGGCGCTGGGAGACACCGTTTCTGTTCCCCAGGTTGTCTGCGTCCCTGTCCCAGCTGCTCTGGCGCTGTCCGGCTGTTGCACCCCCACACTGAGGATGCTGCAGGTCTCCACGGAGCACACGCTTGGCTCATGGGTGGAGGAGTCCAGGTGGGGACCTGGTGGCCACAGGACAATGTGGCATGCAGGGGGCACCTGGCTTTTCGAGGATGGAGACTCAAACCTGCCATCCTCCCGTCTCAGCTTCCCAAGTACTGGGACTCCAGGCGTGTGCCGCCACGCTGGGCTTTTCTTTGTGCTTAATTTTAAGGGGTCCACTGGAAGAGCGGAAGTGGCAGATGTGGGTGACGTTAGATTCCCGGTGGACAGCACTGCCCTAGAGCCCAAATCCATGAAACAAACTGTCGAATGAGCACGTGCGGCTGCGAGCCGGGCAGCCGTCCCGCACCATGTCGTGGGTGACGGTGGCTTATAGTGAAGTACACTCCATCCTCCCCATCTGGATTCAACCAACTGCATATCGAAGACATTTGGGAAAAAACTGCATCTGTCCTGAACATGCACGGACTGCTTTCTTGTCACTATTCCCTAGAGAATGCAGCCGAATGACTATTTGCATAGCATCTGCACTGTTTTAGGTATCACGAGTAACCCAGGGGTGGTTTACAGTGTACGGGAGGATGTGCGTGGGTAGTATGCAAACTCTGTGCCATTTTATGCAAGCGACTCGAGCATCTACGGATGTGGGTGTCTGTGGCGAACACCATGGACCAGTCCCCAAGGATACCAAGGGACAAGTGTATCACGCCCGAGCAAGCCCCTTTGGACAGAGGGACCCAGGCAGGTCTGGGCTATTCGGTGTTCTGCACTGTGAGAAGTCCAATTTCCTAAAGGAGGTGGAATGCAGGGGGACTTTGGCCAAAGTTTATCCTAATTACTTTGAGCTTAAAAAGGGAAGGCTAGGCGGGCATGATGGCGCACGTTTGTAATCCCAGTACTTGGGAGGCTGAGACAGGAGGATCGCAGGTTCACAGCCAACCCCAGCAACTTAGCGAGACTCTCAGCAACCTTGCAAGACCTTGTTTCAAAACAAAAATAAAAATTTAAAGGGCTGAGGGTGTAGCTCAGAGGCAGAATGCCCCTGGCTTCAATCCCCAGTACAAAAAGAAAAAAACAAAAACAAAAACGGGAAAGGTGTAAGAGGGCTGCTCCTGCCTGGGCTGGTTGCTCCTCCTGCAGGGAGTCCTGAGGGCCCCCCTGGGGGCTGGGCCAGGAGGGGTCCCGGGAGGCGCAGCTACCTGTTGGCCAGCGAGATCACCCTGTTTGTGGCGTCAGCCTCCTGCTGACACTTGATTTTCTCAGCTGTTGCTTTTTCAAATGCTGATGTTAAGTTGCTCAAGTTGGCATTGAGTTCCTGGAAACACAAGTTGGAATGGTCCTGGGGTAACGAAGCGTCCCCAGCTGCTGGCCAGAGAGGGCCAGTCCCCATGGGGGCGAGAGCTGAGCCCTGAACGGGGTCCCATGCCCCGCCCCCCCGCCCCCAGGAGGCGGCAGATGCCCCTCAGCCCCTGGCACGCTCTGGTCCCGTCATCTGCCTGCGCTCTCTGGGGATGTTTAATAATTCAGGGCCGCGGGCCCTGCCAGGCCGTGTTGAAGGGCGGTATCGACCGGCAGTGTGAGCGGGTGGCGGGCACTGACCGCGATCTTGTTCTTGATGCGGGACAGCTTCTCCTGCGCCTCTGCCAGCTCGGCGTTGGCCTCCTCCAGGGCCAGCCGCTTGGGGGCCACGTCGCAGTAGACCTCGTAGAAGCGGACGATGTTGATGCACCAGGAGCACAGGCCCGCGGCGGCCGTGGACTTGGAGCGAATGAACTCGGGGTCAAAGGTGGGGTTGCCTTGGTAGGGCCTGGTGAGGAAACGGCGGGCGCTGGGCAGGGCTCCCCCCATCCCAGCACCTCGTCACTAGTTTACTATGCAGGCACCCTAGTTTCTGAGTAGAGCAATAGGAGGGGAGAGTACTGATTTTTTTTGGTACCTTAATGATTATAGAAGAAAGAAAAGCACAAAATAAAATCTGGCCTTAGAAGTAGAATTTGGGGGGGTATGAAAGAGAACGGAAAGTGGCAACTTAAGTCCTATATTCTAGATGAAGATAAGAAACTAGCCCCCTCCCCGTGTTCCTGGCACATTATATAGCTGATCTCATTTTAATTCTCTGATGATTCCATTCACAGGTGAGAAGACTGTGCCCGAACAGCTGTAGGGATGAGACTTATAAGAAGGGATGTTAGCCGGTGTGGTGGCCTAGGCCTGTGACCCCAGTACTTGAGAGGCTGAGACAGGAGGACCGCAGGTTCAAGGCCAGCCTCAGCAACTTAGTGAGACCCTGTTTCAAAATAAAAAATAAACTCGGGCTGGGGGTGTGGCCTGGGGGTAGAATGCCCCTGGGTTCAATCCCCAAGTACCAGAAAACAAAAACAAAACAAGAAGGGCTGTTCAAGGGACCAGGAACAATGTCCACAGGTACAGTGTGGACCCTCGGGAGACTAGGTTCTTTTTTTTTTAGTGATGACAACATCATTAGATATAACAAACTGAACGATTGGCAGGGAGAAATTTTGAATGGCTAATTCATAATATGAATTAAAAAGTAAATTAGATTTTGGTTGGGGATGGAGCCACCACCATTTTTACGCTTTGTGAGGCAGATATTAAAATGAGCCTTTTACACACACCAAGCATGCAGGATGGCGGTGGTCTGGAAGTGTCTGGGGGTGACAAGGAGGGGACATTCACCGAGGCAGTTCTTACAACAGCCAAGCAGAAGCAGTCTAAACACGCAACAAGACAGGAACAGCTACTTGAATCACACCTGGGGATTATACACGTTTATAAACCAAGCGTATGAGGGATTATAGTAACAGAGGCAGAAGGTTTTTTCTGGTCACAGGCTAAGTAAAAAAATAAAAGCATAGCCAGGTGTGGTGGTGCACACCTGTGATCCCAGTACTTAGGAGGCTGACACAGGAGGATCGCAGGTTCACAGCCAGCCTCTGCAACTTAGTAAGACCCTCAACCACTTAGGGAGACCCTATTTCTTTCTTTCTTTGTTTTTTTTTTTTTTTTTTGCAGTACTAGGGATTGAATCCAGGGGAATTCTACCTCCGAGATACACCCCAGCCCTATTTTTTTTATTCTTTATTTTGAAACAGGGTCTAACTAAGTTGCAGAGGGCCTCACTAAGTAGCTGAGGCTGGCCACGAACCCGGGTCCTCTGATCTCAGCCTCCCAAGTACTGGGATTACAAACATGCACCACCACGCCTGGCTGGGAGACCCTATTTCAAAAAAATAAATGGGTGGCAGCATAGCTTAGATATAGAATGCCCTTGGCTTCAATCCCTAGTACCAAAATTTTTTTCATAAATAAAGCAGAACAAATAATTGTACTTCCAGTCGTATTTTTACTACGGAAAACTTTGGAAAAAAGGCAAAAGAAATATGCCATTTTCTTTTTCTAGACTACGGGGATATAGCTCAGTAGTAGAGCACTCGCCTAGCATGTGCAAAGCCCTGGGTTCCATCTCCAATACATACACACACAGAATTAATGAAAATGCACGTACACGCACACACACACACACACACACACACCATTGAAGGCCTACTGTACTTTGCTTGCTTTTTCTTTCTTATACTTTAAACTACTGCAGCCTGACCAAATGGTTTTCAGCTGTTCAACGCTATCCCTCACAGGTGGGGGTGGGGAGATACTGGAGTCCCACCTGGGGTCACGGGTGGGGCCCTCTTTTTTTCAGGCAGGGGTGGTGGCCCTGAAATTGGGTTGCCAGGGGATGGCCAGACAAGAGGACATGTGGGCTGAAAAAATGGGCCAGGAGTGCCTGTGAGTGGGGGTGCACTAAAATCTGTGGGTTAGAGCTGGGTGTGGTGGCGCATGCCTGTAATCCCAGTAGTTGGGAGGCTGAGACAGGAGGATTGCAGGTTTGAGGACAGCCTCAGCAAGTAGTGAGACTCTCATCAAACTAGGGAGATCTTGTTTCAAAATAAAAATAAAATAGGGCTGGGGGTGTAGCTCAGAGCTAGAATGCCCCTGGGTTCAATCCCCAGTACCAAAAAAAAAAAAAAAAAGAAATCTGTGGGTTAGAAAGGGGGACCCTAGGACACTCTTCCTAAGTCCCAAAGCCACCGGAGGGAGCTACTATCAGCCCTGCAGGGCCTCCCTCCAGATGTGGTGCCTTTCCAGTGGGACCAGAGGAAAGAAGGAAGGACGCTCAACGGACGGAGACCCCAGCAAGTGCCCGCTCACATGCGCCTGTCTGCTTTCGTGTGTATATGCACGTGTGTGTGTGTGTGTGTGTGTGTGTGTGCATGCGTGCATGTGTGGGCAGCTGCTTTCGCGGGGCCAGGACCTGTGGGGCCTGGCGGCCACCCTCAGAGGCACAGGGCGATGGGGAGCGGGCCGACTCACTTGAAGGCTTTCAGGCAGGCCTCGGGGATGTGCTCCTTGTCGAACTTCTTCAGCGAGTCCAGGAACGTGTCCACTTTGCCCATCATGATCTTGGCGGCCTTCCAGCTCTTGTCCTTGGGGATCTTGCCTCCGGGCGCGGTCAGGATCATGACGGCGGCTGTGACGTTGACGACGGCGTCCGGGGGCGACCCGAAGGACTTCAGCTCCGTCAGGTTGTTCTGCAGAGGACGGGAGCCACGAGCGCACGCATCACCACCAAACCAGAGGCCAGGCGCCCGCTGCCGCTGGGCCGGGCTCCCTCCCCGGCGCCCGCACCTTGTTCAGCGTGTCCAGGGCCTCCTGCGCGGCCAGCAGGGCCGGCTCCGCCTTGGCCAGGTCTGTCTCGCAGGCCTTTTGTTTCTCAGTGACATTCTAGAAGGGAGCGAGACAGGAATGATCAATGCAGGCTGGGGGTGGGGGGGGATGTGAGGCCAACCCCTGGCTCTGAGGTCTGCTTGGCTCTGGGACCACTGGGAGATCCCTCCAGGATGGAACATTCCAGAGCCTGGAGCTTGTCCTGTCCTCCCTCTGTGGAAGCAGAGCCTCCTCGTTCACGCGCCTTCGTGCACTCGCATGTGCACCTCTGGGTCAGGAAGGACCCGCTGAGCCTTGCATGCTCAGCAGAAACGGGAGGAGCTCTGCATCTCTCAGTGAGGGATGGCGCCCGGGCGCCAGGACGTTAACAGTGGCTTAGCGGAATTATACAGCAAGTCACAGGAAACAGGGACTTAGGGTCCAGGTCCTGCCTTAGACTCTAGCTATGCCACCCGCTAGTTGGAGACCTTGGGCAAGTTACCAGCCACTCCGAGCCTCAGTTTCCCCATCCGCCTAACAGGCTTGTGGCGATGCAGGTTAAAATGGGAAAGGGGTCTGAGTCTCCTCCTGCCTAAGTCTCCTCCCGCCCCAGCACCAAGTGGGACTGCTCAGGCCCCGGTCCCCACTGGCCCCGGGGAGGAGGCCGTCTTCCGAGGCAGGAAAAGCGACTTGCTGAATGAATTCCATCTGCCAACTTAAGCGAGGACGAGCAGTTACTGGACAGCTCCTAACTGAGGCCACCGCACAGAGCTGGGGCATGCAGGGAGGGGCCGTGAGCCGCAGCACAGGCCCTCCAGGCTCCCAAGTGCCAACAGCACCCCTGAGCGTCGGCCCTCCCCCTCAGCCTGCCCCAGGCGGCGACGTGCCAGCCTCCAGGTGAGCCCCGGGGCACCAGCGCTGAGGACCGGGGCTGCAGTGGGTCTTCTCCACCCCGCATGCGCTGTGGACTCCGGCATCTTATTGAAATGCAGAGGAGATGCCGCCCCACAGAGCTGGGCTGGGCCCCACTCCTGACGAGCTCCTGGAGACGCTCCCCGCTCCCCGTGCCAGGCCCTGGCTGCGAGGAGCTGGCTGCAGGGGCGGGTGTTTCTCTCCGGAAAGCTCGGAAAGCTCGTCTGAGCAGCGGCCTGGCCCGGGAGTGGCGCCTCCTCCTCGTCCCCTCGGGTCTGGGACGCTCATCCTGTCTGAGGTGGCATCTGACCCCTCAGGGAGGCCGGGGAGTGCAGCAGGGCATGGCTGCGATGACGCCAACGGCCCGCCCACCTTGTTGATGACGCCACGGCCCGCCCACCTTGTTGATGACGCCACGGCCTGCCCACCTTGTTGAGACGCCACGGCCCGCCCACCTTGTTGATGACGCCA
>PVJS01007647.1:0-55399 GCA_004027185.1 Glis glis | reverse complement strand
GAAGAAATCTTTAGATGGACAAAGAAGGTGACCTAACTGAGGGAGTTGGGAGGGGAGTGGAGGGAAACACACTATAGCACATGATGTACATACACAAACCTATAAGACTCAATCACTATCCGGAGCATGAAAGGGAGGGAAGGGGGAGGGAATAGGGTGGGATTGAAGGGAGGGCTAAATGTGCAATGTGTGCATGTATAATGTTCATACCCTGACATATATCAAAATGTATAATTACAATGCACCAATAAATGAACATAAAAAGTTAAAAAAAAGATTTAAAAGTAAAAAAAAAGTTGGGTTATATGGAGTCTTTACTGCTTATCTATAGATTTGAGCCTTTTCCTGGGCCTAATGGAAAGTCATTAAAGATTTTTGAGTTGGGGAAGACTATGGTAAGAGTTGAATTTTAGGGAAATTCATCAGGTTATGCCATGGAAACTTTAGTAGGGAAGGTGAGGGATCACTGGGGATGGGTTTGTCAGTTATCACCTAGGGTCTAAGGAAAGGAGAGCTGTCATTGAGTCACAGATTAACAGTCCTTGGAACTGTGGTGTACATATCCTTGGACTGATGCAGACATCTCTGAGCTTCCGCAGCTGTGGGACATGTGAGCTCTGGGGGATTATTGTACTATCCTGTTGATGTTAGTTGGGCTTCAAAATTCTAGAGCCAGGGTGCTGGAATTTAAGTCCTGTTGGAAGGCAGGGAATCTGCAGAACTCAGGAGATCATGTCACATAAGACAAATTTGGTTGGTCACACAAGGGCAGTAAACTGTTCTCTTGGTCATGTCCCCTCTGACAAATGAAACTTCTCTTGCTACCAGATCAATAGTTACTGTGCTAAAGAATTGTTGGAGAAAAATGTTAACGCAGTGGAGCTTATTTCCTATAAATCATATTTACTTTTATATCCCATGAACTCACAGATATGGGTTAAGCATGTGCTGCTGGCCCAAACTACATAGCACATTGATGGTGGCTGAGTTGGGGATATGTTCAAAAGAAACAATGGTCTGTTCTGGGAGCCTGTCCAGCGCAACAGGGCAGGTCCTCTTCAATAGAGTGGGTGTGAGTGGAAAGCCACATATCAGGCTGAGTACTCATGACAGTAAAATGATGAAAATCAAGATAATTTGGTGAGTTTAGTAGAACTATATATAAAATATAGTCATGTAGAGACTTCTCTACTTTGAAATGACACATTTCCTGCTTTTTTAAATGTCCTTCTTTCAAAATGATGGTGATGGTAGGTGGTTTTCTTTCCTTCCTTCCTTCCTTCCTTCCTTCCTTCCTTCCTTCCTTCCTTTCTTCCTTCCTTCCTTCCTTCTTTCATTCTTTCTTTCTTGTTTTTGGTACCAGGGATTGAAGCCAAGGACATTCTACCTCTGAGCTATACCCCCATCCCTTTTTATTTATTTATATTTTAATTTCCAGGTCTTTGATTCATCTTGAGTTGACTGCTGTGCAGGGTGAGAAGTAGGGATTTAATTCCATTTTTCTACAAATGGATAACGAGTTTTCCCAACATCATTTGTTGAAAAGGCTATATTTTCTCCAACATATGTTTTTGGCATCTTTGTTGAAAATCAATTGGCTATAAATATATGGATTTTTTCTGTATCTTCTGTTCTGTTCCATTGGTCTGTCTGTTTCCATGCCAATACTATGCTGTTTTAATTACTATAACTCTGTAGTATAATTTGAAGTCAGGTATTGTGATGCCTCCTGCATGGTTCTTATTGCTGAGAATTCCTTTGGGCCTTTTGTTTTTCAATGTAAAATTTAGGACTGATTTTTCTAGCTCTGAGAAGAATGACATTGCTATTTTGATAGGGATTGCATGACCCTGTAGATCACTTTTGGTAGAATGGCCATTTTGATAATATTTATTCTGCCTATATTTTGAAACAGGGTCTAAGTTACTAAGGCTGGACTCGAACTGTGATCCTCTTGTCTCAGCCTCCCAAGTACTGGGATTACATGTGTGTGCCACCATGCCTGGCTAGGTGGTAGTCTTTTCCTCCTTCCTTCCTCCTTTCTTTTTAAATAAAAATCTCTGGAAAAAAGAAAATATTGGCAATCTTATTTAATGCCTTAACTCTCTCCCTAGCCCATGATTCTAGGGTGGAAACCACTGCTTGGAAAAGAGACTTCACATGGTTTTTGTCCTGTTCACATGTTTATTACAAGCTTATGAAGGCAATGATGGTATTCCTATCAAGGTTCTGCATGACAAAAAAGGTATCTAATATATAGGTATCTAATATGCTGGGTCAGGGTGTCTACTATGCCAGTATCTAATATGTTGGATCAGGATTAAAACCTGAAACCATCGTTGGCACCATCGTGATATGGATTATGGGAGAAGTTGGTGGCACAAGCAAAGCAGGTGGTGGTTCAGGAAGCATGGTTCAGACCACGGCTAGACACTGGGTCAGGGCTGGGCTAGCACATTCTAAGAGCAGCACTGATGTACAGGGGCGTCCAAGAAAGTGTGTCCAGGATGCCAAAGCCATCATTAAGGAACAGAAAACAAGTGAAACACTCAGGTGTTTTATTAGAAAGAAGACATCTGGGGAGGGGAGGGAAGGAGAGAATAACCTAAGAATGCTTATCAACATGTTGTATAATAAAGACTTCTGAATTTTTTGTGGGTCCCACCAAGAGATAGTGGATAGAAACTAAAAGAAATTCAGTTTTGCCAACATCAGAAAAGAAATCCCCCAGATATTAGCATTTTCTTCAAATGGAATATACTGCTGTCTTGTCTACTTCTTCATTCAATTTATAACTTTTGAATGACTTCATCTTGAAGCTCTTGGTGTATCCATAAGTCTTTGTCTGGTACAATGTCTGGTTTCTGTTGAAAAACAGGTAAATGTACATTGAATTGAATTAAATGATTTCATTACTGTAGTGCTGATTTATGTCCAACATGGTGGTTTCACCTAAAATTTTTTTTTAATTGACTAAGTATAGTTGATTCACAAATAAGTATCTCTTGGCACATCGAGATCATAACCTGTTGTGTTAATCAACTTTCTGTTACTGTAACCAAATCTCTGAGAAAATCAACTTAAAGAGAACAAAGGTTTGTTTTGGGTCATGGCATCAGAGGTTTAAGTATGTGGTCAGTTGGCCACATTGCTTTTGGGCCTTTGGCAAAATGACACTTCATGACAGGGAGCACATGGTAGAGAAAAACTGCTCACTGTATGGTGGAGAAATGAAAGAGAGAAAAGAGATCAGGGTTCCACAATCCCCTTTGATGGCATACCCACAATGACTCACAACTTCTCACTAGGCCCCACTGCTTAAAATTTCTACCGCCTCTCAATAGTGCCGCAGGCTAGGAATCAAGATTTTAACACATGAGCCTTCGGGAGCATTTCATATCCAAACTATAGCACTTGTATTTCCTGAGGTATGTGATTTTGAAGGTAAATCAACACTCTTCCTCAATTTTTCCATATGTACATAAATCAACAGGATTCCTTGAGTCTAAGCCATGACTGCTTGGAGAGAGGATGTTTTTTGACTGTACTCTTTGTCACTTGTTGATATTGATTGAAGATGATTAAGGCTCAATGGAGTTGGGCAGAATCGTTAGGAAGGCCATACGACAGCTTGTGGGGGTCAGAAAAGGGTTAACAGAGGAGGTGGTATTTTTACTGAATTTTTTAAATGGTAGAGGGTTGGGGTAGGAGTTGACAGTGTGGGTAAAGTCAATCTGGAAGTATTAGAAACAAAATGGTTTGTGGAAGCTGAAGAAGTGTTCAAGATGACGTGAGTGAAAATTGTGATGGGACAATGTACTGCAGCGTCAGGGAGCAGGACAACACACAGATGAAGGATCCTCATGGTCTCATGGGGCAGGCTGGGGGACAAGGGACATTCTGGGGGTAACTGGAATTCTTCTCTGGTGATATTTTCCATGGACCATGGTGACTTCTAATGTATGATTTTCACATCTATGTGTGTGTGTGTGGGGGGGGTACTAGGAATTGAACCCAGGGTCATTCTACCTTTGAGGCAAATCCGCAGCTCTATTTTATCTTTTGAAACATGGTCTCACTAAGTTGCTGAGGGCCTTGCTAAATTGCTGAGGCTGGCCTCGAACTTGTGATCCTCCTATCTCAGTCTCCCAAGTACTGATATTATAGGTGTGTGCCACCATGCCTGGCTGACTTTCACGTCTATGAAACCTACATCTTCTTGGATAATCTTCAAAGTATGATGTTTCCAAGGGAAGGCTACGTGATGACTCTGATTCCCAGTTTGCTCACTGCTATCTTGGAGATGGAGCATTGGAAATTATTAGGAAAAGAGCTTCATTCCCCCCTTTGAAACACACATTTTCTCTCCTCTCTTCTCTGCCTGCTTCTCTCATCTCATTGGCAAAAGAATCACAAATTTGATAAGTGAGCAGGTGATCTGCTTTCAGCATAACAGCAAAGGCAGTTTACCTTAAAATATTATTTTATATTTAGAAATGAGTTTGGCTTCTCTAAGTCATCCTGTTTTCTAAATCTGTGATATTTCAAATGGGCCTCCATTGTGGAGAGTAAACACTTCTGACCATAGCCCCTTCTGAATCTCTGTGTGTGAGAATCATGTTTTGATAAATATTTTAAGAAGAAAAACAAGGTTACCTTCATCCTGTGCTTATCAGCAGGTACTATAACTACACTGAGAATCGATATCAGGAATTGGGACAAGAATCCTGGAGTCACCAACATAAAATTCTTAAGGCCCCCAAGTGGTTTTAATGAATTAATTAGAAGCTACAGACTGAGTCTAGGATGAGACTTCTCACCTTTACTTTTTCAGTAGAAAGCACAAGAGAACTGATGATTATCAAAGCCACCAGAACAAGAAAGGATTGTCCAGAAGAGATGGAAGTCTTGAAGGGAGGAGAACGGAGGTGCCAAGCAGAAATTTTCAGTCCATCCACATGATGAACACCCGCATCCCATGCCCACCACTCATGCTGGAGTTGCTCAGAAAGGAGATGCTATGGAATCTTAATAAAGCAGATATGAAGACAAAATCCCTCAGCCAAGTCACCTCCAAGCCATGTCTGAGCCCTGCCATGTGTGGGCTTGTGGCACTTCTCATAAGAAAATCGCCTCGCAAATTGTCTTAGTCCATATTGTTCTGTTCTAACAGAATACCACAAACTGAGTAATTCATTATGAACAGAAATCCACTGGCTCACAGTTATGGAGGCTGAAAAGTCCAAGATCAAGGGGCTGGAATCTGGTGAGGGCTTTCTTGCTGTGTCTTAACACGGTTGAATGAGAGTGAGTGAGAGAGCCAGAGAGCAAGCAAGTCAGCCAGAGAGAGAGAGGTGGAGGGAGTGGGGATGACCCCATCTCAAGCAATCCCAAATCTACTCTGCAAGAATAGCATCGTTCAATCATTAAGAGTGGGTGGAGCTCTCTTAAAGCCTCACCTCTTAGTACCATCACAATGGCAATTAATGTCAATATAAAATTTGGAGGGAATATTCAAGCCATAGCACAGCTAGGACTTCCCTTCCCCTCCTTTACCCATCCCTAGGTGGGCCTACGTGGTCCTGGGCTCATCATCTCTCCCTTGAGCCCTCGCCTCCTTGGAAGGAGACCCTGGCTGCCAGCAGCATCACAGCATATGCATTCTCACCAGTTTTCCAAGCTCTGGCCACCAGGTCTTTTGTCCTTTGTCTCCTGTTCATCTTCTCTCCTTCCCATCTCTTACTCAATAGTAACTCTAAATAATTCCAAATACATGTGACCCTGCAGGGCACATTGCTATGATAGTGAAATGCCTATCATTACAAGTACTACTTATTTAAAGTCAACCCTACTGCTGGAATTTACCCAGCACACAGCAAGCACAGTACGGAACACTTAAAACCAGCATTGCATTTCATCCTTAGGAGAAACCTGGGAAGAAGCAAGTTCTCACACCCAGTTCACAGCTGAGGGAATGAAGAAGCCAGGAACACATCTGAGGCAGCAGAACAGTGAGTGGCAGGGTCTGGTGTGAGACCCAGTCTGTCTGACTCTAAGCCTCGTGCACACTGTCACCCTTGAATGCTGATGATGAGCAGGTTATGGTCTACCCGCCCCACAGACTGCTTAAAACCCAGGATGCTTGAGCTTAAAGTCCAGGATGCTCCCCTGATATCCTTCAGTCATTCTGCCGTGTCTGGTTTCCTGGGTTTAATCCCTGTGGCTCTTGATGTAAAGAACCACAGAGTTAGGGCCAGACCTTGCCAGAACTGGCAAGGCTCCCTAGGGCTCACACCACAGTGGGCATGGACTTCAGGGCTGTCCTGAAGAAATACACTCACAGACCAGCTTAGGTTTTCCTGTGGAAGTAACACCTTCATCATGCAGCTATGGTGAAGATTAAATGAAATCTTGCATGTAAAAGACTGAACCTGTTGCAAGGGATGTGCCTAGAAAATATATCCTTCCTTCGTTCCTCTTTAGCAAAATGCTCCTTAGTACCAAGGCAGCAGAAGCCCAGGTAGGACACTTTCTTTCATTGCGGCCAGAGAGAGCAGCCTGCAGCCAGAGAGGGTCACAGGTGTGGCTCTTCATTCATAACAGCAGAGTTGGGTGGATGGAGCACATCAGGACAGACACGGGTGATTGTAATGTGGGGGTCAGAAACTTAGCTGCAGGTGACTGGGCAAGTTACTTAACTGCTTTCATTTTATCACCTTCAAGCCCCTGACTCTGTGAGTGCTTTGAGAGTTGCATACCATAGTTAACATCTGAGAAGTGTTTGGTACTCGCCTGGATGAGAGGAAAGGGTTAACATCTGTGGGCTCTCTTGTCCCCCCTTTATGTCCTTGTTGTGTTCAGATTCAGGCACGTGCAAAGGGGTGCACTCTGGCCTGAAGGATTTGGAAGATTAACAAAACAAGCCCTGACTGTAGTGGAATCCCACGCTCTGTCCAGGTGAGGGATGCACCTCCCTGGGTGATGCCGCCCCCAGGCAGAGAGGAAGCCTATGAAGGATGAGCCATCTCCCTCCCCAGCACTGGTGGAGTGTAAGGTCAGGGAGGCAGAAAATCACACTCGCCAGGAGCTGTTCTTCATTCTCTGCAATGAAATTTGGGAGGATCATCTTCAATCAGTGTCATTCCCAGGAAGAAAGGCAGCCACTTTATGTGTTTGCTCTTATTTCACACAAAGGGAAACCTTGATGAGGCTGCCCTTTGTATTCATCACTCCCGTTGCACTGTCCCCACCTAAGCTACCTATCACATCCCACGAGGCTCAAAGTATAGTGGTGGATGGGGGAAGCTGTTCTACACCAACCCTGTTTCTACCTTGTTTCTTGGAGGTGCTTTTTGTTGTTGTTCTGTCTGCCTGTCACCCTCTCTCACCCATTGGAACTCCCCTAAGCTTTGTATTTCTGCTTCCTACAAAAGGGCTGGCATCTAAGTGGGCCCTATAACACCCCTAACCCCACCAGTCACCACTGCTGGCTTGCTGCCTGAGCCCTGCCACTGTGGAAATATCTACTACTTCCCTCATTTCCTTTCTGCCTCACTTTCAGGCCTTGGTGGATTATCTTCCAGCCATAGACTCATCCTCCTGTCTATGATTCCCATGTGGCATTTTGCGAAACTGCCTTACATCCCTTGACTTGAGAGCCTGTCACTGTCACTCATATCTCTAGATGACTATAGTAAGATTGCCCCTGTCTGTAGGTGGACCTGAGCTCAATCTCTGATGTTATTCTCTGATCTGGCCCCCTTTCCCCTTCTCCACTGCTGCAGTCACCATGCAAGTCACCCTCATAGGTCACCTGCATTGTAGTGTTTACCTGGTGTGATAGTCAATCTAGGTTGTCAACTTGACCTGATCATGACACACCCAAGATCATGTGACTTTGGGTGTGTAACAGCAGATTAAACAGAAAGCCCTGCCCTGAATGTAGGCATCAGGATTCTGATAGGTGCGGACTTAGATAAAAGAGGGAGAAGCCGCGGAGAGCGCATGCGACTCTTTCTGAGGGAAACGCATCTGCTCTCGCCTGAGATCGTCGGCCGCCGGCTTCACCGTTCCCTGAAGAGCTTCTTGATCTTCTCGGCCTCCAGCCCTTCGAACTGAAACTTCACCATCGTTTCTCCGAAGAGCTTCCTGATCTTCACATCTTGGACTGGGACTGAATTAGTGGTTGCTCCGATTCTAAGACTCCAGCTCTTAGACCGTTCGACCAGCTACTGGTTCCTCTGACTCTCCACGTGCAATCAGAACCTGGAACTTCATTGCTTCAAACTGTAAGCCCATCTGATAAATCCCTTTTTCAAATATACTCATTCTGTGAATTCTGTTAATCTAGTGAACCCTGTCCAATACACCTGGTCTGCCTGCTGCTATATTGCCCCACCCAACCTGTACTCCTCCGGAGTCCAGTCTCATCATCAGCAGTAGAGGGACTTGAACATAAGAACAAGCTTCTCAGATCCTCTGCTGGCTTTCCCCCTTCTGTGGGGGAAAGACTTTGGTGTTCTAGCTCCCACTCCGGCCCATCCTGCCCTGCCCACCATCTGACCTCCAGTCCTACCAGTTCCTCCCACCCTACTGCACGATGACTCCTTGCTCCCCTCAAACAGGCCAGTCACACCTCTACTTCAGAGGAACGCTCTTCTCCCAGAAATCCATTTAGATTTTCTTTTTTTCCATTCCCCTATTTTTGTTTTCTCAAGCACTCCCCTTTCATGGAGGTCTTCAGTAAGTACCCTACACTAAATTGCAGCCCTTACCCTCTAGTATCTATCATTCTTATCTCCCTTCTTTGCTCCACTGTTTTCTCTTTTTGTTTTTCTTTTAATGTAGTTTTACCGGTGAGTTGTACTTATACATCATAATGAGGTTCCGAGTGATAGAAACATACATGCACACAGCGCTCGGTGTGTTTCCCTCCAGATCCCGCCCCTCCCCGTAGGTATTATTGAGTTTGGTATTAACTTTCCATATGAACATAGCATAATTTGAACTGTTTCCTTCATCAAGCCTCCTTTTACCATTCTTATCTCCCTCCCCAAATCTCCTTCCACTATTCTACTGGTCTCTCTCCTCATTTATCTGAAGTCTCTTTGGTTTTCCAATTTCTCTCCAGCTTTCTCATATGAGAGAAAACATATGACCTTTCACTTTTTGTGACTGGCTAATTTCACTTATCAGAATATTCTCTATTTTCATCCATTTTCCTGCAAATGACAGTTTTATTCTTCGTTATGGCTGAGTAAGATTCCATTGTGTGTCTATACCACAGTTTCGTAATCCATTCATCTGTTGATGGACATCTAGACTGGTTCTATAATTTGGCTATTGTGAATTGTGCTGCTATAAACATTGGTATGCATGTATCACAATAGTATTCTGAATTCAATTCCTTTGGAAAGAGCCCCAGGAGTGATATGGCTGGGTCATATGGTGGTTCCATCCCCAGTCTTCTGAGGAACCCCCACACTGATCTCCGTAGCATCTGTACTAATTTGCAATCCTACCTTCAAGGCACTTATTATTTTCCAACATACCATACATTTTAATTATTTTTTGTCTATCCCTTCCAAATTGATTTTAAGTTCCACAAGAATGGAGCTTCTTATCTGTGTCCCAGCACCGAGAACACT
This sequence comes from Glis glis, assembly GCA_004027185.1. NCBI lineage: Eukaryota > Metazoa > Chordata > Mammalia > Rodentia > Gliridae > Glis > Glis glis. The sequence continues at coordinate 45,752 of PVJS01007647.1, read as the reverse complement.
ACCTGGCACATAGTGGACACTCAATAAATGCATATTGAATAAATGGACTCTAATAACTGCTGCCAGGACTGAGGCCTGGTCATTTCCCCCAACTTCTTCATCCTCAGCTTATTCCTCACTTGGGTGCCATGGCCTGTGACTGGCCCGCAAGGCTGTACATGGTAGGAAGATGATAAAGGTGCAACCCCTTTCTTCAGGAAACAAATCTACCTAGACATTTTCCCATCATTATTTATGTCCTAACTCTAGCTTGGTTTTTCATTACAATTGTCTCTGACTTTAAGGGGCTCAGTGGAGAGAAGATGGCCTTGTGCACACCTGTCCCCATTCAAGGGCCATGTTCTACTTGCTGACAGTCGCCTATCGTGGAGATGAAGGATGGTGCTGTTGTTATTTCAAGTTGTCAAGAAACCTCCCTGGCTTGATCAATCCAGGCAACCTTTACTTAGAGGGAAGAGAAAAATCAGTCAAATCAGTTATTTGACAAGGTGTCAAAGACATAATCAGTTATTGGACTGAGATGAGATTTTCTATCAGGTGGGTTGGTTTCATTTAAATACTTGTCCTCCTTCTAGGGCTATAAAGCATACATACACCCAATTTCGATCCTTTAGAGAATGAGCCCACACTTACTGCATTTACTTGCCTGAAAACCTAGGAACTACTATTTGCAGATGGTCCTAGGAGAAAACCCCTAATCACTCCCCTATTCCTATATTTGTGTGCTTCTAGAGTTAGAGTCTGAGAGACTGCAGTTTATGTGGCATTTGGAACTGATACTTAAGGAGAGGTTTTGCTGGCTCAGCACTATATATGCATGTTGGTGCTTACTTCTCAGAATAGCCCTACAAAATAGGTTTTATTATCACATTTTACTGATGAAAAAACAGGGGAGAAGACAGGTACAGCAAGTCTCCAAAGTCACTTGATATGTAGTGACAGAGCTGAGATGTGAACTGTCTGATCTCTTTGGTGTTACGGTTTGTACCCCAAGACCTCCTAGGACTAGTCTTCCTCTTCTAGGCTAATGCTGTGGCCAGTGAGTACGAGCTGTGTTAAAAGTAGCCAGAAGTTTAGAACAAAAAGCAGATTTCCAAATCAGTTCCTTCTACTGGCATGATCCTCAGGAGCGCATTTGTCCTCTTGCTCTGTATGCAGGAATTGGGGATCAGCCAATCATCAGTTCATACCTAAGGCCAACTATTACTTATTTGATTTTATATTGAGACTCATCCAGTTGCTAGAGGGATAAAACCCCACTTCAAGTGGTCTTAAGGAATAAAGGAAATGTTTTATTAGCTCCCTAAGAGATCCTATAGCCTGAACCCACTTTAGCAATGGTGGAATACAAGTGCTCAAACTATGACACTTGGACTCTGTCCCTTTTTATATCATGTCTCTATTTTCCTGAATGTCAGCTTTTGGTCACCAAGTTCTCCCTTGAAGTGGCAAGTTTGTCACAGTCAATCACACGTATCTTAATTGAATAATCCCAGAAGAAAGAGATCCTTCTTTCCCAACATTTCCTCCAAACTCACTTTACTGCTTGACCTGGGCCATATGCCCATTACTAAACCCCAATGACAGCCAAGACAATAGAATGATCTGAATAGCTAGATAGAGGTTACAGAATGGATTGGGCTCTGCTCAAAATTCATGTACTTAGGACTGGGATGTGGCTCAGTGGTAGATCTCTTACCTAGTATGCACAAGACCTTGGGTTCAATTCCTAGCACCACTACCAGCACAATAGCAACCACACCAAAACAAAATTAACATATTACAAAGTCAGAGAAGTTGGGCCTTGTGGCACATGCATGTAATCCCAGTACTTGGGAGGCTGAGACAAGAGGATCGCAGATTCGAGGACAGCCTCAGGAAGTAGTGAGGCTCTCATCAACCTAGCAAGACCCTGTTTAAAAATAGAAAAAGGACTTGGGTATAGCTCAGAAGTAGAATACCCCTGTGCTCAATCCCTGGAGAGAGAAAGAGAGAGAGAGAGAGGGAGAGAGAGAGAGAGAGAGAGAGAGAGAGAGAGAGGAAGAAGAAGAAGAAGGAGGAGGGGGGGAGGAGGAGGAGGAGGAGGAGGAGGAGGAAGAGGAGGAGGGAAATAAATGAATGAAGGGTTAGGGAAAGGCATTTCCAATATCAAATCAGGATATTATAGCCAGAAGAATTGTAAATGGATGCTGGACAGGAAGGAAAAGAAAAAGAAGAAAGAAACAGCTGGTAATGGTGGCACACACCTGTTATACCAGTACTTGGGAGGCTGAGACAGGAGGATCACAGGTTTGAGACCAACCTCAGAAACTTAGTGAGACTCTCAGCAACCCAGTGAGACTCTATTTCAAAACCAAAAAAAAAGGCTGGGGGTGTAGCTTAGAGGTAGAATGCCCCTGGGTTCAATCCTTAGTATGATTAAAAATAAATAAATAAATAAATATCCACTAAACGAGCTGTATTTAGTGTATACCCTCTATCTGTATCAGTTTCCTTATCTGTAAAATAATCATATATACATCATAGCACTTTTTAAAAATCCAATAAAACAAGGTTTGAAATTGCAGAGCACAATGCTCGGTGCTTCATAAACACTTCCAATAGTACATTATTACCTTCCTTATAGTGCCCTGGCCCTCATGACTCCTACACACTCCTATATGCATCAGGATTGCCTTATTTTCCTCCTGCCTCTGGTTCCTTATTTAATGGTCCAGACTTTCTTAGACAATTGTTGGAATTAGCAATAGCCAGAAGGTTCGTGGGAAGCTGGAACTTTCAACAAGGCTGCTACAGAAGCTGCTGGCATCCCTCGCTTTCCAAGGCAAGTGTGCTTTATGATTTGTGTAGACACAGTGTGAAGCAGAGGTACACATCTCATTATCCTATTAATTCTCTAACATGTCGCTATTTGGCCATAATCTCTTTTCCCCAAAGAGAAGGAGGGAGAAGGAAACAGCAACAGTGACACACATAACAGATTGTGCTTTGATACACAACAAAGATCTGGAGGTGTGTGGCAGGGGGAATGACGTCATCTGTAGCAAATACTTATTTCTTAAGATCTGGTCCCTCTAGCAATTAACTGATTGGGGAATATCATTGAGGGGAAGTCATATTAAGTAAGCTGTGGAGATAAGCTTCTGGGGACAGCTTTCCCTTCCCTTTCTTCAAATCTGTTCTGTAAATATTTCAGGGTAAGTGCTGAAAGCTGATTTGCCTCCCTGGTGACAGGTATCATTGTTTAGAAAACACAGTTTATAAGCAAGAATCTTTGTAATGCTTAAAAAAGCCAGCTGATTTTCCACTGATGGTAAATAAAAATGGCACAAAAAACAAAGGGACACAGGAAAGCAGGTGACCATGACAAGGACAATCTATTCTTCACCTCTATTTACTTATATATATTCTTTAGCGATACACTCTTCATCTGAACATAACCTTTTTCCTGTTTCAAATGGAAAAGGTACACACCAATCCACATTCATTTGAAGAGCTGGCATTTGATCTGGAGTCTGGCCATATAGTCATGAACAAAACAGACAAGGTCCTGCTCTTAAGACCCTGTGATGGCTTGGATCTGGAGTGCCTTCTAAAGGATCATGTGTTGGAGGCTGGGTCCCCAGTGCACCAGTCTTCAGAGGTGGGACTTTGGGGCAGTGATTGGATCATGAGGGCTCTTGGGAGGTGGTAAAATGACAGGAGGTGGGCCTTTTTGGAGGAAGTAGATCACTGGAGGTGTGCTCTGGAATGCTGCACCTTGTCCCGCTCCTCTCTCTCTCTCTCTCTCTCTCTCTCTCTCTCTCTCTCTCTCTTTCTCTCTCTCTCTCTCTCTCTCTCTCTCTCTTTCTCTCTCTCTATCTCTCTCTGTCCTTCCCAGTGACTCTGCTCCACCATGCCCTCTCTCTCTCTTTCTCTCTATCTCTCTCTGTCCTTCCCAGTGGCTCTGCTCCACCATGCCCTTTCCACCATGCCCTTTCCACTATGATGTGCTCCCTTGCCACAGGCCTAAAAGCAATGGAATCAACTGACCATAGACTGCAACCATGAGCCAGAATGAGCCAGAATAAACCTTTCCTCCTTTAAGTTGTCTCCCTCAGGCATCAACGGGGGTTGTAGCTTAGTGGCAGAACATTTGCATAGCACACACAGGGTCCTGGGTTTGATTAGTTGGATTAGTAGCAACTCTAGTGTATCTGCTACATGCTGGACAGTTTACATGTACTTCCTGTGTTCTGCTAGCAATCCTATGAGGTAGGTATTATTCTGGCCATTGTAGAGATGAGGAATCCTAGTGATAGTTTTCTTAAACAGCTAATGTGAGGTCACACAGTTATTAAGTGGTATAGCTTAGATTTAAACCAGAATATCTGGCTCTAAAATCTTTTGTTAGTTTGTATGTTCGTTTGTATGCTTGTTTCTTTTACTATGTTGCCCTTCTCATTTGCTTTCCTTGTGTTTAGTAAATCACAAAAAGAGAAAAGTCAGATGTTCTTCCTAATAGGTGGAAGCTAGGGAGAAAATGGGACATAAAAGAGACTCCAGAAAAAGAAGGAGAAACCTTAGATGAGTAAAGAAGGTGGTCTAACTGAGGGAGATGGGAGGGGGGAAGACGGAAACACCCTAATGCACGAAACACTCTAATGCACATGATGTACATACACAAACTTATCAAAGTCAATCGCTGTGCTGAGCATGAGAAGGAGGGACAGGGGAGGGAATGGGGTGGGAATTGGGGGAGGGCTAAATGAGTGATGTGTGCATGTATGCCTCTACCACCCTGAACCTCATCAAGATGTATGATTACAATGCACCAATAAATAAAAAAATAGCTTAATCACTTTAGACTTTCAGTGTTGGGGGTATAGGGGTATCAGAAATGTTGAAGCCCCTCTGCCCCACTGCCCTGCTGAAGCATCAGTCTGTTGGGCCCTTGAAAGACCGGTTGCCATTATCCAAACGCATCTGTTTGTAATTACAAGATGCCCTTACACATCCCCTTTGTGTCAATATAATTACTCTCAATCATATGAACACTTTCCCCTGTCCAGCCCAGGGACCCGCTCCCCTGCCAACTGCAATAGTTGAATTCCAAAGCCCCTGCCACTCCAGTCCAAACATATGGACTCCCTTCTCAGTTCCAAGAACAAGAGGGTTTGGGTCCAAAATCAGTGAAAATGGAAGTTACTTCTTGCTTGGTCTATGTCGCTGTAGCAGTGCAGGAAATGGTTAAATTGCCTAGATTCGTGTTTGGAATTGTAACTAAATCAATGACTTTGTCAGCCAGAGGTAATGTTTCAATAGACTTTTAATTTGGAAGTGGTCCTCTTGCCATGAAAAACCATAGCAATCCCAAAACTCCTCCTCCCAACATAAGAGGTAGAAAAAAAGAAGCCAAATTCATTTTCAATGAACAATTTAGAATTAGGGAAGGACAGACCACCCAAAGTTCTAGAAGAGCACAGGTCCAAAGAGCAGAAAATCAATAAAAGTAGTAGCTAGAACTTTGTACATGGTTAATGAAGATTCTGGATTAAAGAGCAAACTTTGAGAAAGGGCAGGTAGAAAAGTTCCCTGTACTTAACATAAGACTGTGGAGTAAACCTGAGATGAGTCCAATGTGCATTAGAAAAGGAAAGGAAAGAGGAGAAGAATTAACATTTACTTAGCCTTGTTCTTACCAACATGGTCTAAGGTGATTTACCTCCATGGTGACATTTAATCCTTATGCCAATTCTATGGGAGTGATTGTTATTGTTTGTCTCTCTAGTGGAGAAAAGGGACTGAGAGAGTTTAACAATTTGTCCTTGTCCAAGGTTGTAAATGATATAGACAGGATCTGAGTTCTGGTCTATGTGGTGTCAAGAGTTACACTATCTTTCCAATCCACAATAGTGAAAATGGAAAAGTGAATAAACAAGGGAAATATGGAAGAGAAGGAGGAGGAGGAGGAGGAGGAGGAGGAGGAGGAGGAGGAGGAGGAGAGAGGAATAGGAGAGAGGTGTTTTCTTTGGAGATAACTGATTGAAAGGAGCAAGAGCTCTTTATTTTGGTGTTAAGAGAATTATTAGAGATCACATAGAATCCTAAAGCACATTAATTGTAGCTTGATAAGTGTGTGTATGTGTGCACCAAAATAACTGCATATAATTGCATATCATTCATTCCATAGTGGACAGTTCAGTTGCTTTCAAATATTCCTCTCTGACCCTCGGTAATACTGAAGAACCACTGAAGTCTTGGTGAACCACTGGCTGAGCTGGAGTGACTGATGTCCACAGGTTACCATATGTCTACATAAGACAGAGATTCAATAAGTTCCATGTCCACCAGGAAAGGCCAGAGCTTAAACCCACACTGCTAGAGGGGGGTTATTAATTGTCCTAATACTAATTCCAGACCTGTAGTGATCACATGAAGTTAAATACATGTGGAGGGCTATTGATAGTAGTCTTTCGCAGGTATTTCCAATAATCTACTTGGCCTCTCCCTGTTATGTCCTACATTTTTGCCAGAGTTTCTTTAAGCAATCATTGTTCTGGATGTATGCATAAGCATATGGCTCGCTGATTTGCAGGCTGACTCAGCAGATCCTTTGCCTGAGGATAAGGAGTTGCTGCTGGCTCCCTAAATTGAGTCCTGGCCTCTCCTCTTTGTAATTTGTCCTATTTGGAGAAACCTCTTGGGAATAGCTTGATTTTTAGCATGGGTTCTTCTCCAATTCTCTCTGCTTCTGCAAAGGTGGCCTTGCCTCTAAGAAATCCTCATGGCAAAGCCAGCCTTCTTTCCTTCCTTCCTTCCTTCCTTCCTTCCTTCCTTCCTTCCTTCTTTTTTTTCTTTTGGCCTGCTTTGTTGCTCCATTTGGTTCATACTTCGCAATTTTTCTTCCTTGTCCACCTAGAGTTCAAGCTGGTCTCTGATGAACTCTTTTCTGAGTATTACACAGCCAACTACAGTGGACAGACTTTTACTTTATTCTCTGGGATGTTCTTTGAGAATTGAGAAATGCAACTGCCAATCTTAGCAGGGTTGAAAGAGAACTGAATTCAGAAAGGATAAGTGGAAATATGATCAAGCAAGCATTTTCAAGTCTCAGTAAAATGCATTTTGCTGAATCGACAAGACTGAGAAGCCAACTTACAAAAGGCAATCCTCTAATCAAAACAGCATGGCAATGCTAACCTGCCTTTAAAAGTCCTCTCTTCTGGCTGAAGGGATGCCCATCTAGCTGGTTCAACTGTATAAACTCCTAATAGGAATTTAGGGTATGGCAAATTCTGGGCTAGTTTTCATATATTCCTTTTCCCAGATGTGTCTAATTAGGTCCCTGTGATCACTACAAACATAATAATTATAGCCATCAATTCCTGAATATCACCAGGGATTATCCCAACCACGTTTCATTGTTTATCTATGACAACCTTATAAAGTAGGTATTATTAAAATACTCACTTTATCTGTGACAAAAATGAGGATTGAGGGATGAAGTGTTGCCTTAGCCACTTGGCACATAGATTTAACATCCAGGGGAATGCTTTCAGTGCTAGGTGTCCTTTTCCTGCAAGTCAAAGTGCGGGCAGGAAGAGAGGATTTTCCCCACCTTTGGATATTGAGAAGAAAAGGACAAAAGAACTCAAAGATATAGGGTACTGCCAGGCACCATGTGAGGCCACTTGCAGAGGCTTTATAATTTAAGCCTTGGCACAAAAACCACAGCAGGTTACTCTCATTATTTTCCTTCTGCATCCAGTATTCCTCCTTTATCCCTGGGGGATACCTTCCAAGATCCACAGTGGATGCCTGAAACCATGGATTGTACTGAACTCTATCTACACTAGTATTTTTTTCATATGCATGCATACCTATGATAAAGCTCCATTTATAACTTAAGCACTGTTAGACATTGACAATAGCTCATCATTAATTGAATAACTAAATGAAGACTTGTGTGGATGCTATCTGCTATTGTTTTGGATTGGGAATGTCTGTGAAAGGCCCATGTTTTGAAGGCTAATCACTGCCTATGGAGCTACTGGGAGGTAGTGGAAGTTTTGGGAGGTGGGGCTTAGCAGAAAGAAGTGAGGTCAAGGGGCATGCCCTCGGAAGGGATAGTGGGACCCCATCCACTTCCTGTCTTTCTGTCTTTTTGCTTCCTGGCCACCATGAGGTGAGCAGTTTGCTCCACCACCTGCTCCTGCCATAATGTTCAGTCTCACCACAGGCCCCAAAACAATGGAGCCAGCTGGCCATAAACCAAAACCTCTGAAACTGTGAGCCAAAGTAAATCTTTTCCTCCTTATAAGTGGCTTGTCTTAGGTATTTTGCACAGTAATGGAAAGCTAACAGTCTCCTTTTGTCCCCTCAGCACTGGGGGGACAAAACACAGCCTCCTTACTCAACACAGCCTCCTTACTCAATTTCTTTGATTCTACCAGGAATGTAGAAACAGCCTCCACATTGGCAGGCACAGTCAGTGGATTTCTTGCTTAAGTCCTTTCTTGTTCAATGATTTCTGGTGCAGACATGTTGCTGTCAATTGGAGCATGTTTTCTGTTTATGTCTTCTGCCCACAAATTTAATGCCTTTTTCCATCTTAACTTAGCACTTATCACACATTGCGGCCGTAACTTTCGCATTTGAGGTGTGACAGCAAAACTAGCACACATTTTTTTCTTTCCCCTTCTTCACAATTTCACGGATAGAAGATTCATTCTTACTATAGATCTTAGCAACAGAGCCTGCTGTAGAGTATTGGTTGTTTACTCTTAAAATTGCATGGTCGGCTGGGAGCTGAGGTTCACTGCTGCTGCCTGGTGTCATGAAAGAGTATCACACCACATATCTCTAGCCTGGGAAAAGATGAACCTTCAAGATTTGAAATACATTTTTTACTTAATATGTGCCCCTTTTTGCATCATTGTAAAGCTGAAAATTCCTAAATCGAACAATCCTAAGTCAGGGACCATCCATACATGGAAAAGCAGGCTAGGCTTGGGCATATCAGTGTGCTTACCAAAGGCATTCATTTTTCACTGGGCATCTGAGGTATCCTGTTCTGCACTGAATGCTGGAATGAACAAAACTGGTTGAGTTACAGTCCAGAGATGGAGTTGGATACTAATTAAAGGCCATACAAGAAAGATGTGATGATGAGTGTCACAAGGGTAGGTCCTGGAGTGCTCAGAGAATGAGCAGCTGCCTAATTGCAGAGAGGACTGTGGGGGTCAGGGGGGCAGGGAAGGCTCCCCTGAGGAAGTGACAGTTGGGCTGTTGAAGGACAAAAATTACAACAATCCAGTTTAAAGATCTTAATTAGCTTTATTTTCAATTCTAGAATTGGGCAACACTTCATTCCATAAAATAGAGTGTTGGTTGATGGGCTAAGCAGAAGAGATTGATTTTATAGACAAAGACTGCAAAAAGCAGAAATGAAGAACAAAAAACTGAGTGGTAATTTCAGTTACTTTCCTTGTAAGGTGGGGACAGAGAGAGTAATAGAAAAATAATGGATTGGTTAACATCAGGTTACCTCAGGTTATCTTTTTCATATAAGGATTGAGGCCTAGGAACCTCATCATCATATTGATTGAAATTGGCCTATATAGGAAATTTGGTTGTTATCCTTCTCTCCTAATTTCCTTGGTAGGTCAGACATCAAGTTAGTTTTGGTTGGGTGACATGGAACTTTAGCGTGAATGACTCCATTTTTGTTTTTAGTCCGGTCTGTTGCGGTTTAGTGTAGAAGCTTAGTCCAAAACAGTGGGCTATGATGCTTATTTAACAGAGCTGACATCTAAAGTATACACAGGAGGTACCTAGTGGAGAGGAGAGAGAAGATAATTGCAGGCAGATAGGAAAGCAAGTGCCAAGACCCTCTGGGGGGAGGAAATGTGACCCATTCGAGGCACCCACAGAGAAAAGGGAGAACACAGCAGTTCCGGGACCAAGTGAAGCCAAAATGTTTGAGCACAGCATGGCTCGGTTGAGCCATGAAATCACGTGGTGGTGATGGGCTCTTGACTCATGGCATCCAGCCCTTGTTCTGTTTGGTCTGTCATTTCCCATAGGTCTTCAGGGTTCTCAAGAGTAGTGTATGGTCTACTCCAGACTGCAAAGGGAGGCTGGGAGTGGAGTCAGCACAGTACGGACAGAAGAAGGGAATGGGGTTGGCTTCCCCAGACCTGGAAAGAAAGATTGGCTGAGGCTAGGAAGAACAAGAAAAGGAAAAGTAGTGTTTCCAGACGAGGTAAAATGTCAACCAGGCACAGTGGTGCACTCCTGTAATACTAGTACTTGGGAGGCTAGACAGGAGGATCACCTCCTCAGGCCAGCCTCAGCAACTTAGTGAAGCCCTTAGCAACTTAGCGAGACCCTGTTTCCAAATAAAAAATAAAATAGGGCTGGGGGTATAGTTCAGAGGTAGAATGCCCTGGGTTTAATCCCTAGCACTGCAAAATAAATAAATAAATAAATAAATAAATAAATAAATAAATAATAAAAAATAAATTGTCATAAGGAGCCCACATTTCCAAGGGCATAGGCTATGCATGTACATGGGGTAGAGGATTTGGGAAGTCCTGGGTTTAATTCCTTTTATTGTTGTATATGGCAGCAATACCAGAAAATTCTTTGTAGGACTGAAGGGCTTGGGTCAACCATCTTTACTCAACAGGATTTTTCTGAGCCCTATACTGGATGGAGTACTCTGAGGTCTGAAACCATTGAGTGGGGACTCTTGGGTCTGGGGTGTCCTGTACACCCCCTTTTATCCGTGATTTCACATTCTGCAGTTTCAGTTACCCATGATCAACCTCAGTCCAAAAAGATCAAATAGATAGATATTCAGGAAGTAAACAACTCATACGTTTTAAATTGCGAGTCATTCTGAGAAGGGTGATGAAATCTCACAGCATCCTTCTTCTGCCTCACCAGTACATGAATCATCCTTTGTCTAGCACACCCATGCTGCTTGTGCTCTCTGCTCCAAAGTCTCTTGGCAGCCTTCTCTGTTATCAGATCGACTCTGGCGATATCATAGTGCTTGTAAGTTCGTGTAACCCTTACCTGGCTCCAAAGCACAAAGATGGGGATGCTGGCAATTGTATTACATCATATTGTTATAATTGTTCTGTTTTATTATTATTATTGTTAATCTTTTAATGTACCTAATTTATAAATTAAATTTTACCATTGGTATTTATGCATTGTGTGGAAAAAATATAGTATATATGGGGTTCAGTATTAACTGTGGTTTCAGGCATCCACTGGCAGTCTTAGAATGTATCACTTGCAAACGACTGGGGGCTGCTATAATTACTTTTAATCAGGCTGGGTGCATCCCTGGCTTCATGGGGCTTGCTGATGCATGGGAAACAGATGTGCAGTGTCCCAGAATTATGTGGGGATACTAAAGATTGAACCCAGGGCGCTCTGCCACTGAACCACACTCACATCCCTATTTATTTTTTTTATTTTGAAACAGGCTCTAAGTTACCAGGCTCTGGCCTCAAATCTACAATCCTTCTATCTCAGCCTCCCAAGTACTGGTATCACAAGCATGTGCTACCATGCCAGGCTGAGAACTAGAATCTTAAATGGTGATACTGAACAGTGGATCAAGACATTACAACCAGCCTGACCTGCCCATAGGACTAAGATGCTACAAGCAAAGGCCATGTAGCACTTACTTGGGGATCATATTTTCACTACCCTGACTTCGAGGTCCTCTGCAGTCATTCCAGTTTCAGAAAAAAAAAATCCACTTTATATAACCCAGTCTCCAGAAGACTGAGTCCTTGAAACAAGAATCATTGCCCTTCCACCACTATTGGTACTCAAGTTTGGATACCTGAACTTGGGGAAATTCCATGATGTTATCTGAATGCCAGCCATTCTGTGATGTGGGACTGTACCTCTACTCACGGACACCTCTGCTCATCTCTGGACCTCATGCTGACCATAGCCACCTGTTGCCAGCTGTATTTCCTCCTATGCCTGTGGTAATTAACAGATACCATCTGGCTACCCTCCTGCAGTGTCCTGGACACCTGTGCCACCCATCTGCCAATTATCTGCTCACGCTCTGCTTGAATGGCCACTGTGGGTACTGAATTCTATCTCAGTCTCTTGCCAGGACCACTTGTCTGACACCTGTTCCCCCCTCCTGGGGACAGATGGCTTGCTTTTGTGCCTCCCTTTGCATACCCATGCTGGCTTCTGACCTCAGTAATCAGGTTTCCCCAGAGGCTACATGGCCCTGAGACCCCTCACTCAGGCCATCCAGGCCTTGAGAAAAGCTGGCTAAGCTTTAGCAGGCCAAGCCATTTGCAGACAGAGACTGGATTAGCTTTGCTGCCTGTGCCCTGGATGGTAGCTTATCCTCAGTTGATTGTAGCCTTTCACTAATCCCCACCACATGTCCACAATGAAGTTTCTCCTCCTGCCTCATTTCTTTCTTCTCTCTCTGGCTCTCTACTTTTTCTGGGATCCTCTCATTTTCTGGGATCTGCCTTCTCATTGCCATATTGCTCTTCCTAGGGGAAGTCCTTGTCTTTTATGAGCCCAGTTTCTGACAGGGATTTTCTGCCAAACTGATAGATTGCCTTGAGCCACAGCTGCCTCTATCTGACTGTGAGTCATGTGTTGCCTGGGGATGCCCATGTCCATATTCTTCCTCAAGATCAGCCTCCATCTGGTTATAGCGTTTGGACTATGGTTCCTACCACTGGGGTCAGTTCTGCATCGTTCAACTGATAGGTTCTCAGCAGCTCATCTTGCCTTTCGAGAAGCAGAACACACAGAAGTTAGTGGCACACACCTGTAATCCCAGTACTTGGGAGGTTGAGATAGGAGGATTACAGGTTCAAGACCAGCCTCAGCAACTTAACAAGGCCCTCAACATCTTAGTGAGATCCTGTTTCAAAATAAGAAATAAAATAGGGCTGTGGGTATAGCCCGGAGGTAGAATGCCCCAAGGTTCAATCCTCAGTGCAGAAAAAAAGAAGAAAAGGAGGAAGAAAAAGAAAAAGGAAAAGGAAAAAAGGAATTTAGGCTCTGATCTAGGCCACACTGCCTGGGTCCAAATCTTTGCTCTGCCTTTTACCAGTAAGGGATCTTTCAGCAAGTAACTTAGGTTATCTGGACTCCAGATAGCTCATATGTTAATGGGATTAATATTCGTGTCTATATTATCAGGTTATTGTGAAAAGATTAAGAAAAATATGTATTTGGAATAGCATCTGACTCTGCACTCTGGACCACTGTTTGCGATTGTCCTTATTTCCTATCTTTCCCACTGGTGTGCTGCGAGTGGGTGCTTTCCTAGCTTAGGCTATTATTTCAGACCTCCTCTCAGGCCTGCATGATTGGCCAGATCAGCAAGATCACTTAGGGTTCTTACTTGATCTCTAAATTACAAAGCCTACAGGAATCAGAATGCAGATAGGAAATAAACTTCATCCATCCATCGTTTCTTTCACTTAAGAAATAGTTGCCAAGCCTCTGCTCTGTGCAAGGCACTGGGCTCAGTGCTTCACATGTCTTACCTCACTGCTCTTTGCGATGGCATTTCCCAGGAAATAAACTACTCATTTATGGAAAGCTCGATCCACATATTCTGCCCCAATGAATTATGCTTTGTGAGTCCATGGATTCTCTGTCGGATAGTGTGATCTATGCAGGCAGAAGCTGGAATGCTCCTCATTACTGCTAATGTCACCACATCCAGACTTGGGTGGGGAGGGAAGGTCTAAAACAAGTCCTCCATGGCACCACCTCTACCTGTGCACTCCAATCTCCATGAGACTCTGACTCATTCCCTATCCACTCCTCCCACAGAATGCACACCGATCTCACCCATTGTGCCCAGTTCCTGCTTATCTACAGCCATTTCTGTGTCTTTAAATGCCTCTAAGTCCTTCGAGGCAGGGCCACCATCTATCTGAATTATCCATGCCCTTCGCAAACTCAATGTTCTTGATGGTCATAATGCTAAGCGAGGACTCTGGGCAACTGAGAGCAGATTTTTTTTTCTACTTCAATAAAATATAAAGCCATAGTCCAATATATCTTGGGTACCTCTGATCAGATTTGGAAAAATGTCCATAATTAAAACCTCCAAATTGAATGCTAGTTCTAAAAATTGGTTTCATTAGTAATGGGAAAACTATTTCAGTGCATCAGATTATAGATAGTTTTTGCTGCCTTTAAAAAAAGAAATGAATTTTTAACACAAAGGACAGAATAAGAAGCTAGAAAATAACCTACCTCAGGCAATGAGTAAGAAAGTTCTCTGAAGATTCGTTTGCCTTCCTACTTCTCCTTCTTTTTTTTTTTAAATAGCTGTCAGATGGCCCTCAGTGATAGAAGTGCTAAAAGGAATGATTGGGGGACAAGCACACCCTTTGGAAAATTTTCTTTTGCTAATTTGCAAAAGTTAATTGATTGCTTGATTGGCGGGTGGAAGGATTGATGGTGCCTGGCTGAGGAGGGGTGAAGGACTCTTCAACGTGGCCTGCCAGCTGGTATGGGCTGGCACACATCCATCCAGTGCTTAAGTGGATATTAATCTAGACCATATCTAAGTGCAGCTGAAAGGCTCAGGGACATAGTGGCTGTCTTGAGCAGCCTGGGGAGGAGAGAGGTGAATTCTCTTCTAAATGTAGACTCAGTTACAGGCTTGCTGGGAATCAAGGTCAAATTGCTTCACCTCACTTGGTCTTGTTAACTCAGATGGAAAATTGGGTTAGAAGCAGATCACATACATGGGACTCTCGGCAGCTACCCAGGGCAGCTATTATAGTGTGTGGGTTCTCTGAGGAACAGATAGTTAAGAAGAACAGGTAGATAGGATTAGGGAGGGGCAGACCACCTAGGGGGTAAGAATCTGTCCTACCATCATCAGGCACTGTCTTTTTTTTTTTTTTTTGCGGTACGGGGGATTGAACGCAGGGGCGTTCTACCTCCGCGCTACGCCCCCGGCCCTATTTTTTATACTTTATTTTGAAACTGGGTCTCACAAAGTTGCAGAGGGCCTCACTAAGGAGAGAGAGAGAGAGAGAGAGAGAGAGAGAGAGACAGAGAGAAGGAGAGAGAGAGACAGCTGAGGCTGGCCGCGAACAAGGATCCTCTGGTCTCCGCCTCCCAAAGTACTGGGATTACAAGCGTGCGCCACCACGCCCGGCTCAGGCACTGTCTTAAAAAATATTTTCCAATTTTTACCATCCATTCCTGCCCAAAGTTCTTGCTTCCACTCAGACCCACAATGAGGATTATTTCCCAAATTTGGGTTGGGTCCCTGTGGACTGTAGGAAATGAAGCAGGTATTTGGGGACTGAGAAGAGCTTCTTGGGATAAATTCCACTTGACATATACCTGGCCAATGAAAGCAAAAGAAATCTCCATACTTCATTCTTCCTCCGTGTCTCAATAGGGCTCCAGCTTGAAGCATTGATCACCTGGCTCTTGCAGGAGTGACACTTGGGATCTCCGGTAACTTCTGCTCTACAGTGATTCTGCCCTACGGATCTCAGTGCTTGACAAACAACTGTGTGCCCAAGCTGTTGCTCAGCCCCTCCCCACCCCACCCATCATTTCTCTTCAATTCTATTTTTCCAGACCAAATCTGAGATGACTGACCGTCAAAACTTCCTGCAGGAAGTAAATGCATGGCTGGATATTTTCCTAAGGTGGATTTATCGAATCCCTTTCTATGAAGATAGTAATGATGAAAGAGCCCAAGTTGGGTGTGCTCGCTCTCTACACCTCCAGTCAAGCGGAGCCTCTGAAAAGAGAGATAAATCGGTGTTCTCCACTCACCATAGAAAATGAAAATTTTCTGCTGGGCATCCAGAGCCAGACAGGAAACCATTGATCATCCTGAACAAACATCCTTCAATAAATCTTTATCTCTTTTGAAGATAATTGGGAGGACAGTGGCTTCTGAGCTGACTCTCTTTCAGTATTTGCCTCCCTCTCCCTCTTCTGGGTATATTTGTTTTCAAAGCCAAAATGTACTACATGGCCCCATCCATCAAGGTGAAGGAAGCCCAAATGATTTCCTATTTCAGTTCCAATATGTCAAGCTTGAGAATTCTGTTATTCCACTGGCTTTGGAAGGTGCCTGGCATTTTCCATCACAGGTGAGCATGTCCTACTGCCTCCTGAAGAACGTGCCCACTCTGATAATCCCAGTGCTCTGTTTGGATTCAAGATACCCCCTCAACCTCCTGCTCCTCCTCCTCGTCCATTCATTTCACCTATTACCCATCATATGCCTATCGTTCCAGGATGTCCAACCTGATGATCCACTTTAACATGGGTCTGAAGATGTCTACACAAAAGAAAGCTCCTGAGGTCCTGGCTTCCTGGTCAGTGTTTCTGAGGTTTGCAGCTAAAGCAAAGGAAATCATCTTGTTGCCTACATTCATAACCAAATCTGGGCCTTTTTACCCCTAAAAAATCATTTGAAACATTCAAAGCCTTACACTTGGTATTTTTGATTTTCTGAATTCTTAATTAGCTGTGTAGCTGGTACATCAATATCGTAAGCCTCATATTCATTTTTTTTAAATCTGGGTTATTATAATGTATAACTTTTAATAAAACCTTCAAACTACGATAATGCAAATCACAGAAGCCCTGAAAGGCCCATGAATCAAAGGCACCACTTCACACCCAGCTGTGGTAGTTACTTGGTATTCACACAATAACCTTTAAATAGAAGAGTATGTTTTTAAACATATTGGGCCTCTGCAAGGGGCCAGCCCACATGATTAAGAGGCTCAGCCTCTGTGTTGCCCTGTTATGTGCAAATATAATGGAAAGAATTTTCAATGTGGCAGAAACAAATGCTGACTCTTACAAGAAGATTTCACCAGGACCTATTGAGTTTAAAGGTCACCAGTACAATGCAGACAGTTCTTTTCCATAAGTGTGTAAAATGCTTAAAAAGATGGTTCCTACAAACAGAGGAAGATGTCAGTTCTTACTATAAAGGCCATTTGAATAAATTTGTAAATAATAAATTAAGAATGATGAATCAAGTTTCCTTTACAGAAGAGAAATCTGGAAAATCCATGATTCCCAAGTGATCAGGTTAACCTCACCAACAATGTAATAAATTGGTATCATTTACCCTGATGGGGTGCACTGAGAGGGGCAGAATGTTGCTTCTACCGTAGTCTTGTCCGAATTATGTAGGCTGGATCTGATCATGAGACAAATGCAAATTGAGGGATATTCTATTAAAAAATAGCTTGACTCTTCAAAAATGTCAAAGTCATGAAAGAGAAAGAAAAGAGGAGAAACTGAAGAGACTGAATGAAAGGGTATAGCCCCTGTTTAGAGCCCAGATCATCAAAATGAAAGGTACAAATGAGATTATCTATCTGCTCTCTTCCCCTTATCCATCTATTTATCTACCTACTTATTTAAAATTTTACCTCTATTTATCTCTGTGTGTGTATAGTCTCCTAAGAAGCATGTTCTCTTGTACAACCATCACACAGTTACCAATATTAGAAAATTTAGCACTGACAAAATAAAAACATTTGTCAATGTCCAGTAATGCCCTGAGAGCAGGGGACTGAAAACTACAGCCCACTCACTATCTGTTCTCATAAGCTAAGTCGCACTGAAACAAAGCCATGCCTGTTTGTTTCCATGTTGTCTGTGGCTGCTTTCACACTACGACCAGCATAGAGAAGTTGAAATAGAGACCATATGGTCCAAAAAGCCCAAAATATTTATTATTTGGCTCTTTACAAAAAGAGTTGGACAGCCTCTGTGTTCTCCTCCAATCCTATCCAGGCTTACAGTTGGTACTCAATGGTCAGGCCCTTTAATTCTCCTTCATCTTAATATCTTAATTTTTGTGTTTCTTAACATTGACATTTTTGAAGCGTGGAGGCCAGTTATTTTGTAAAATTTTACCGGTCTTGGGTTTGTCTGATGTTTCCTCGTGATTGGACTCAGATTTTGCGTTTTTAGCAGGGTACCACTGAAGCGATGCGGCAGTTTTCTCAGTGTATCACAGCAGAAGGTACAGGATGTGATTTGTGCCAATATTAATAATGTTAGCTTTGGCCGGGCATGGTGTCACACGCCTGTAATACTAGTACTTGGGAGGTTGAGACAGGAGGATCGCAGGTTTGATACCAGACCCAGCAATGTAACACGAGGCCCTTAGCAACCTAGGGAGACCCTGTTTCAAAATAAAAAACAAAATAGGCCTAGGGGTTAGCTCAAAGGTAGAATGCCCTTGGGTTCAATCCACAGTACCAAACATAAATAAATAAATAAATAAATAAATACATAAATACATAAATAAATACATAAATACATAAATACATAAACACAATATAAATACTAAATAAAGAATAATGTTAGCTTTGGTCAGTGGGGCAAGGTGATGCCTATCAGAAGAAAATAGATTCTGACTTCCTCTAAAGGACATTATTGAGATGGTTAGCAACATTCAAAAATGGTCTATATATTAAGCAATAGCAAATTTGTCCATATTAAATTTCCACTATTTGATAATTGTACTATGGTTATATGTGGCTATTTTTGTTTTGAGGAGACTTGTGCTAATGTATTTTTGGATGAAGGGCCATAATAATTATCACTTATATCAAATGATTCAACACGCACACATATACAGAGCAAATTTTGAAAATGTTACCATTTGGTTGATCTAGGCAAAGAGTATGTAGATGTCTATTATGCTATTTGTTTTGGTCAACAATCTACTGCTATAATCCAAAATGACTGGCCACACAAGTTAGAGGAAGGAAGATTTATTTGCTCACAGTTTTTTGGAGATTATGGTTCAGTCCATGTGAGGTCAGGGTCTGAAGCTCAGGACATGGCAGCGGGAAGTGCAGGGAGAGAGTGGGCAAAGCTCCCTCGCACATTGTGGGGGCCTGAAAAGAGAGCAAGCAGGGGGAGGAGGAAAGATATATAATTATCAAGGCCACACCCCCAATGACCCTTCCTTAGCAAACAAGCCCTGCTTGGAACATTGCTACCTTGTTTCCATGAAGGGTAGAGGGACATTCTAAATCCAAACCATTACACTAGTCATAAAACTTTTGCATAGCTTTAATTTTTTGAATGACAGGTTAAAATAATACGGAGCCTACATTGTTTGGTGCACAGGATGGAACAGAGTAGCCTGAAGAAAGGTAAAATAAGTGAGGCTGGGTGTGGAGACCCTCACCCCTTTGTCCTGCAAGGGGCAATTGTAGTGACCATGGACGCTGATAAGGGAGCTTCCAGAGGGAAGAAACCAGGCCATTTTCATGTTTGCAGCCCATGGCATTCACCCACTGACTGGATAAAATTGATTTGTATTTAATTGAATTGAATGGCTCAGCAGATTTTTTAATTTACTCGTGGAACTACAACTTCCAAATCACTTAGATGGGGAAAATAAAATAAAATGAACTCAAGAAAGAAAAGTACAGCAAGTAAGCCAAAACATTTCAGCTAGAAAAATAAAGCATATTATTTAAGGATGATGTCACCCATAAGGTCAAAACACTAAAGCAAACTAAAGTATAAGCTCTTTGCAAACAGGCCTGAAACAAAAACTACAAAAGGGAAGAGCAGCAATCAATCAGACAAATAAAAACACAGAAAGAAGATGCAGAAAAATTAATGTCAGGTCACAGAGAATGAACAAAAGCATAAAAATATACTGAGTGTTTTTTTATGCTGAGGATCAAATCTAGAGCCCTGTGCCTATTAAGCACATGATCTGATCTATCACACAGCTACACACCCAGCCCAATTCTGTGCTCTATTTGTTAAAATGAACAATCTACAATGCAGATATAACATACATGAACTGAATAATAAACGATTGAATGATACAAATAAAAACCAGTTAGAAACCCACCCAAGGAGAAATTGACAATATCTTAATTATAGTAAGAATCCAAAACATAAATTTCAGTCGTTGACACATTTGAGAAAACAACAATTAAAAATTTATATGGAGGACTTCATTAATTAGCACATCACTAATAGACATATATCAAACATATACCTACAGAAATGTACTTTTTTGATACCAGCAGAATATTTACACAGATGGGTCATAATCAATGCTGAAAAAGAATGAATCTCACTAACTCCAAGAGTAGAAATTCTACACATCTCAATTGATTAATTATAATGCAAACAAACCACATACTTGATAGTAAATAATATCCTTTGAAAAATACCCACTTAATTGTAATTATTATAAAAATAACAGTTAAAAGCTCTAAACATTTATTTTTGAGTTTTAATTTTTATTGAAGCAGAAAACAAAATTATCTTTAAAGATTTCTTCAAAAATTACTTAGAATTAAGTTATCACTATAGTTCAAAGTTTATCTTATATAAGGCTATACTCAAGAAACTTATTTACTCTAAGTATGAAAAAATAACTTCTAGAAGCAAAGAAGAGAAAAAGAACTACCTAGGAAAGTCATAATAAGGATAATGAAAACAAAGACAAAAATTAATGAATTAGAATCAAATTCAATAGAATCAAGGAATAAAGATCTGATTATTTAAAAAATACAATAATATGGACATGTCCCTGACAGTACTAAAATTACAAAAACAAAAACAAAAATATAACATTATATGCAAAGTAGAATATATGTGCAGAAGTAAGAATGAATGAAACAATTATTCTTGAACTCTACATACCATTACAAGTTTGGTAACATATAGTTTGTTGATAAATGGTTTTTCAGACAAAGATTAAATTATCAAAATTTATTCAAAAAAGTCCGTAAGAGACAAATAGGTTATTAACTCTGATAGTAAATGATAACATTGTCAAAAAACTTCCTACAAATTATGTGCTGAAGCTTATTCATTCTTTTAAAGAATTTTATCCAGTGCTATTTAAACTGTCAAAATACAATAAACTAATGCATACTTCTCAGTTAAATATATGAGACTATCATAAAACTGATAAAAACAATTTGAGACCATTAGATAATTTAATATTGAGTAACCAATAAAAATGCAATAACAAGCAATAAGGGAAAAGCCAAAAACATTGAGCAAGGTATCTAGATAATATGTATGACAAAGATATTTTTAATCACAGGTGGAAAAGATTGCTTATTTTTAAAATTAAGCAATTGTTAATCCACTAAAGAAAAACATACTTTAGATTCTGACTCTACAATATACAAAGAAATTTTCTGATTAATTTTAGGGTGAATTCACAAATAAAGCCATAAATAAAATTAAATAATGGCAAATATATATATTAAATAGTAGACCATGAAAAGTGTCTATAGGTACTATTGAAGGCAGAATCCATGAAGAAACTCATTTATTGATTTCATGAAATAAACATTTTAAAATTATATAGGAATCAACATTATAAATTAATTATAGAAGTAAGTGGAGACTACAGACAACAGATAAAATCAGCAGGGACTCTGTGTCTGTAATTATAAATTAAAAATATATATATATATTGCAATTAATAAGTAAAAGGCCAATGCAAAAATAATATAGCTAACCTACTTTTAGGTATATGTGCTAGGTCTAATTTAAAATGGGCATTTTACTGTCCACTTGTTAAAATTTGTTCTTTGAAGTATCATTTATAAACTTCATAATTGAAGGAAGGAAGATTAAACACCTAAAAAATAGGCTGTACTTTAAATGATGTTATGTGAATGTCATATGATACAAAGAAACCATTAAGAATAATATCACATTTTATGTAGTATATGCAAAAAATATTATGTGCATATTAACAGGAACATATGTTTGCTGTATATTTTTTCATGGAGGGATGTTTACATATTAATGCTACATTTAAGAATATATGCAACATCATATCCAACATGCTTTCATCATTGTAAGAAAAACCTCACAAGTTTCCAAAATTGTATCCGAAATTGAGTAGGAGACATGGGTGAATTTCTATTTTTAAAAAATGCCCTTGGTCTTTACAATTTTATTTTATTTTACTTTATTTGTGTGTGTGTGTGTGGTATTGAGGATGGAACCGAGGGGCATTCTACCTCTGAGCTACACCTCTAGCCCTATTTTATTCTTTTATTTTGAAACAGGGTCTCACTAAGTTGCTGAGGCTGGCCATGAACCTGCAATCCTTCTGTCTCAGCCTCCCAAGTACTGGGGTTAAAAGTGTGTGCCACTATGCCTGGCTTACAGTGATGCTTTAACTTGCCCACAGTCCTCCACTTGCCCCTGAGGAGTCATGACATGACTAAGAGGTGCCAGGCCTATGGAAGCTGATGATGCAGCCCTTAGGTAAAGTGTGATATGCCCAGTAGAGGTAATTCCAGTTTCTCCTGCTGTTGAGGGAATGTTTTCCCTCTATTATTTTTGTTATCCCATTATTACAATTATCCAAGCCAAGAATTTTGAAGCCATTCTTCCTTATTTCCCACCTGTTTTCTTTCTCTATACCATTCATCCAAACTACAAGCAAACCCATTTATTTTTACCTTCAAAATGTACACAGCATCCAACCATTTACCACCTGCATGACGAACACCTCCATCCTGTTGACTCTCAATTGCTCTCCCTTTTCCATCCTTGCCCCATTTCCTGTTTGGTCTCCACATTTCCTGTTTGGTCTCCTACAAAATGCTTTTGAAAATCTAAGTTGGGTCATGTCACCTTTTTGCTTAAAATTCTCCAATAATTTTTCATCTTCTTGAGATTAAAATGCAAACTCCTTACATTTTGCCCCATGACTCTGATGCTCCTCTCTGACTTTTCTGCATCTCTCTTTCTCCCCAGCTCCCTCCTCCATCCACGCTTGTCCCTTACCGTTCCCTTCTAGGGAAGGCTCTGGCTCTTCCCTCTGCCTGCTCTGCTCTCTCATTAGATGCCTGTAACACTCACTTCCTAGCCTTTTGCAGGTGTCTACTTAACCAGGAGGCCTTCTTGCCTACCTTGTATGAAACTGCCTGCCCTCAGCGTCTAAGTGAGCTCTCTGGTTCTCAGCCGCTTTGGGGGTCTAGAACATGACCCTACCTAACACAATTCTCCAATAGTAGTGATGAATTGGAGGAAGACATTAAAAATACTTTAGGAGTCAGAAACCACAGGGATGCTGAGAAAGTGATTATGCATTAAGAAAAAAAAAAGCCATGGACTGGAAGAAGAGATTTTATTTAAAAAGTGAAGAATAAGGAGAATTGGGAACAACTGTGTGCTGGGGGCCAGCTCAGTGGATGCTTGCCTCATGTGGAGTGGTGTCTCATTGACCCTAACAGCTCCAGGACAAGGGCATGTGGTCTCTATGCTGAAGACGTAATAAAAGATTGGCATACTAATTGTTGGCAAGGATATAGAATAACTAAAAATCTCATATACCAATGGTGGAAATGAAAAATGGTACAGCCTCCTTGGAAAATATGTTACCAACTTCTTATAAAATTAAATGTACACTTGCCATATGGAAAAAAAAAAGATAGTTCAAAGTGCTTCATGGAGTCCATAGGGCAGTGGGCAGAGCATGCCATTGCTGTAATATTCCCTGTGAGAGAAAGCCCATGCTTGAGCTGAAACCACAAATCATTGAGGATGGAGATAAGGAAATGATTTTTAGACAGAAGAAGAAGGTAGAACCCTAGAATTCAGTAATACAAAATCATAAATCAAGCATCTCCTGGGATGCAGATATTATTCCCAGAAGTCAGCTCATCTTATCTGCTTAGAGTTGTTTCTCTTCACGCCATTCTAGGAAAGCAATTAGAAATACCTTCAGAATGTCTTCTTTATCACAAACAAGGTTGTCATTCTGCACACTCAGGAGAAACAGATGTGATTCTAACCACTCTCAACCCTACATCAGTTGCCAGCTCATAATGCTTGGTGAGTGACCAAACACTGTAAATAAGGATTCTGCCTCTCATAGCCCGGTGCCCTGAGTCACAGAGAAACAGACACTCTGAACATATTTAACAGTGTCACTCATTGGTAGGTATGCTATTAATTTCATTAAAGCTTTATCCCAACATTGCTAAAGTCTAAACCTGCTCTCAGACGGCATTGAAAATTCTCTGTCTCCTTTCATAGTATTACCATCATTTTTGACACTGTTGGTACCCGCATGCAACCAAACCTCTAGTCCATGGGGATTCTGTTTTACTCCAAATACAGAACTCTCTATCTTGACTTCTATACTCAAAGAAAGTTATCAAGTCAGAGGAATTATGGCTCTTGCATGCAGAACTAAAGTCTGAACATATCTAGCATGGGGACAACAGCTACATGAAGGAGAATCATTGCAACATAGGAGAAGGATTTTTTTTTCAAATCAGGGATTTGTAGTAAATGTTAAGGAATGTGGTTAAAAATAAAAAGCAAAAATAACAATAAAAAATAAGCCTATTTTCAGATTAACTCAATTAGTGAAAAGAGAAAGTAGGAAACACAGCCTATACACAAACACACACAGACACACACACACACACACACACACACACACACACACCACACATGTACAGTGCTATATGCCCAGTAGAGATTAACTTCAGTTTCTTAGCCCTTACATTAGCATGGAACTCAATAGTGAAAAGAGAAATTAGGGAAACAGCATACACACAAACACACACAGACACACACACACACACACACACCCCACACGTACAGTGCTATATGTCCAGTAGAGATTAACTTCAGTTTCTTAGCCCTTACAATGGCATGGAATAAGACTAGGATAAGCTGGGCAGGTGGTCCAGTGTCTCGAAATCACTGTTGTAGATTGCGTTGGAGGGAGATCAGGGCCTTATGATAGGTGAGAGATGGCAAAGCTGAACAGATATCAGAAAAGAAATCAATCTTTGTAGGGTAGGCTCTGCATGGCTGAATTCTTGTCAGGAAGGCATCTAATGGTCAGATGTCAGAGCCCAGCAATCTGTTCCCACCATGCAAAAATTGTCACCACCATGTATTATCCATAAAACAAACCCCTCGTGTGCACTCACCACTGGGCAAGAAGTGTGGGAAATAGGGAGTTGCCTCCTTTCTGCCTAGTATAGAACAGGGTGTAACACTGCTGTATGAGCAGCCCCCAGGAGATGCCAGGATTCATACAAAGACCCCAAAGGGTACTTTATCAAGTCTTTCACATCCCTCTGTTGAAGGGTGCTTTTTGATGTAAAAAACAGGCATGACCGGAAACGGGGCAAAATGATGTGCTCTGATTTAATGGTGGGGACTCAGCATACTGCTCATCTGCACTTTATTTTCTTGCTTTTGAATTCACAGGTCATAATAAAGCATTGCATATCCACAGACCAGCAAGAAGAATTAATTAAGAGGAGCCTTTTAATGTAGAAAGTAGCTTACTGAGATAATGGAAAAGGCTTTGGTAAGACTTGGCTTAATTGGAATTTGAAGCAATTCCTCGCTTGTTGTACCAGGGATTTTTACTGTTATAGACAGGATGAGCAAGCTGTTTAAAGAGCTTACTGGCAGAACTGGACTCAGAGGTTTCGGCAGAGATGGATTTGGCTCAAACAATCGGGGTTGTCTCAGAAAACAGCAAGCAGGGAGCATAGACTTGTTCTCTCGTCACTGCATGGACATATGAGTCTTATAAATCTCTATTGTCCTGGGAAACTCAGAAACTACAGGATGAACTGGAGGGTCAAGTCCCAGTACAGAAACTCACTGCCTATTTCCAGATATAAATACAGAATGCAGCAAAGAGAGACCAAATGTAAGCATGAGCTTTGGTATTTGAAATGCATGGGTTCACTCCCCCATTCTACCATATTATTCCTGGTAAAGTCCAGCTAATAATGCCCACCTGAAAGGAGAGCTGTAAATATTAACTGTCAATGGGACATGGTACGTGCATGGTGCTCTGCTATACTGTGCAGCTTTCTCTGTGTAGGGACAATCAGTAGACAAGACACAGAGGCTTCCTTAGGGAAGTTTATAGTGGGACATGGATGGCAGATAGATTATATTGGCTGGGATAAAGTCTTTTCCAATTGAATCATGGTACATTAACTGAGCAACTGGAAGATGAAGCTAGTTGAAATGCGTGACTTTCAAGGACATGAAAGGGCTTCAGGGAAAAGAAAGTGGCTCTATGTTTTTGTGGGCTGGGCAGAGGCACAAGGTAACTGAGGATTCAACATCACCTGCTTATGTCACTGCCCCCACACTACAGCTCTGTGGCTGTTTCCCTGGGTCCAAAGCCACTGCTCATAAACACCTCTGCCTGCAATTCAGTGGGACCATCTGAAGGGCTGTTTGTCTGAAAATTAGCTTGATTCACATCTGAATTACCAATGATTACCAATGATTAGTTGATTACAGCTTGACTTGAGCTCCAATTGCTATGAAGTGCTAGATGTCACCTTAAAATATATTCTACTGAAGGCTGATTCTATTTGCTTCTTGTTGTCTCACTGGGGCTGAACTTAAATTCTCTTAGCACACCTCTTGATAGCTTTGGGAAACATGAGTGTGTTCTTCTCTTGTGATATTTAGTCTGCCCACTAGGTTAAGGACTGCAAGGAGCAATTCCTCTGTTCTAAGGAAAGGATGAGGGCCCTTTCAGGGGTGGCAATTTCTTCATCAAAAATACTCTTTCTGCTTTTGCGATAGGAAAGAGGATGAAAACTGAATCCAGGGCATTGTCCTGAAGCTTTTACCGACGAGGCAGATACATATGACTTTGAAAATAAGCAGCCTCAAATAAGACCCCGAGGCAAAGAAAGATCCAGAAGAATATGCATTTGCTGGAATAACAACCTTCTAAATATAGCAGCAGAAAGCTTCCCCAATGAAACGGAAAATTCCGGGATGGGCTTCTGAGAAAAAGCTGACTTATAGCAATTTATATGAAGGAAAAATAGGCCCATAACTGTTATTCCCAATGTATATTGTATGAATGTCTAATATAAGCCTATTACTGTTAAGAGCTTTCATGTAGTTCCTCCGATTTTATCTACATAGCAAGGCTGAAAAGCACAAATTTAATTCCCATTTACAGTTGAGGCTACCAAGGCCGAGAGGTTTTCCCAGGTTCGCGGGAACTCTATGAAGAATGAAGATTGAGATGATGAGTACAAGGGTTTTTTTCCCCTGTTTTTCTTTCATTTGGCAATTATTCAGAACAGTTGTCTGGTGGTTTTACCTTAAAACCTCTAGCAGGGACCTCACCCTATCAGTAGGCACCTCTCAAGAACCTCCCAACCCAGATCAATCAGGGGTTCCCAAACATCAGTCTACCTCAGAGTCTCCTGGAAGGTTCGATAAACAGTGCTGGGGCTGAAACCCCAGATTTACCAGGTCTGGGTGAAGCCAGAGAAATTGATTTTTTTTCCATTGAGATATACCTTATATTCTATAACAGCTTCATTGAGATTTACATACTATTAAGTTCAACCATTAAATATAAAATCCATTGATTAAAAAAAAAACCTTCCTACTTGTACTACCATTAGCACAGTCTAATTTTGGAACATTTCCATCACCCCACAAAAATCCTCAGTACCTGTTTGTAATCACTCCCAGGTTCTACCCCCAATCCTAGCAAACTTTACTTTCTATCTGTACAAATTTGCCTCTTCTATAATCATACAATATGAATTTTCATCTTTTATCTTTTGCATTGATCTTCTTTTTACATACCCTAATATGTTTGAGGCCTACCCATGGTATAGCATGCATCAGTACTTTACTCCTTTCTCTCACTGAGTAATATCCCATGAATTGCACAGATCATAATTCGTGTGTCTGTTCACCTTGCACTTCTGACAAATCCTCATATGATGCTGAAGCTGCTGTTCTGGTGGCTATATTTCGAGATCACTTTGTGGGAATAAGAGCTCTCAACCTTTACAGTTTGAGAACATTAGTCTTCAACGTTGGCAGCCCATTGGAAGCTCCAGAGCAGATCTCACAAAATACCATAGCTGGGCCTCATTCATATTTTCACTTGGTCTGAGGTAGGGCTTGGAAATGGGTTTGAATGTAGGGCTGAGGCTCTATGCCCTTGCTACTCAATGTGTGCTCCATGGACCAGCAGCACGTAACCAGGGAGCTTGTTGGAATCTCTAGAATTCCTGGATCAGAATCAGCATTTTACAAACATCCCCAGTTGATTCCTAGACACATGGGGTTTGAGAGGTGGTGCTCCACAGCAGGGCATAATGCTGAGCAGCAGAAGATAGGAACAAAAGGACAATCTCACTTTCAGACTGAACCTTAATGAGACCCAAAAAGCACTGTTGGTGAACAGGTGGTTCCTTCAGCCGACATTGCTGAGATTAGCTCTTGCATTGATCAAATCATGAGATAATTGCTGACCTTCCTCCCACTGCCTGTGGCTACAGATGAACTTAGTGAAGGGAGCCGAATTAAACTGCCTGCTCTAAATAGATCTCATTCCCTTTCCAGGGAGTGTGGATGGGACATACTAATGAGCTTTATCCAAAGCACCCAGCCTAATGAGGACATACTGGGATTCTTCCAACGATATCTTGTCTGGATTGCCAAAAGAGTTTAGATTCCATGGGATCTCAACATTTGTACAGATTGACTAACCCAGTTGGGTATAACCAGTTTATTTGATGAACCTATTTAATTCTGGGCTTGAGTGGGTAAGTATTAGGGTATGGAGACCAAATAATAGAGTGTGTCTGGAGAGACATGGTATACTAAGGGATACAGAGGCTGAAAGACTTTATACTCAGTGTGATTGTAATAATGGAAGTCCCAGATAAAGACCCATAACCACATTTAGGGGGAGGAGTACTGTCAGGGATGGCCTCCTGTGGAGACGACTATTGGGGTAATTTTTAATAATTTGTAATAACTTATCAGGTTATGGAAATGAGAAGGTTAAAAAGGGCATAAAACAGGTAAAGTGAAGAAAAAGAACAAGGACCTGGCAACATGAAAATGCTTGAAATCTTACATCATTTTAAGAGCCAGGCTTTGTAAAAAAAATTGTTTTGGATACAGGAGTTCAGATTAATATATTTGTAGAGGTTCAGGAGAGGAATGTATGCTCAGTTTTGAATATAAAATGGAAGTCTTTTCAATGCAGATAGAGAACCCAAAGTCAGCTCTGTCTGTTTGCCTTCCTTCCTTCCTTCCTTCCTTCCTTCCTTCCTTCCTTCTTTCTTCGGATTTCCCATCAGAAAAATTCCAAATAATGCATGTGGTTACTTCGTCTACTGTTTTTTTGGTATTGAGGATTGAACCCAGGGTCATTCTACCTCTGAGATATATCCCCCAACCCTTTTCTTTTGAAAGAAGTTCTTGCTAAATTGATGAAGGTCTCACTTAAGTTGCTGAGGTTGGCCTTGAATTTGCGATCTTCCTGTCTCAGCCTCCCAAGTACTGGGATTACAAGTGTGGGCCACCACGCCTGGCTAACACTGAAGCAGGCTGTAAATAGGCGTGACTGTGCTTCTTTGAATCTGGAGGCTTCGGTGGCACATAGAGGTCTATTCAGGGTCACTACACATCTTCTCGCCTGAGATGGGACGTCTGGCAATCCTCTCTGGAGCCTGATAACACAAGGGTACCCAGGAAGTTGTGAAGAAAGCTGGCAACCAGCCAAATTGAGAGTACACCTCTCAGGACCCAAAGAGGCCAAGCAGGAAAAGGAGATGAGGCAGGAGTTCTAGGTCTGATCTCCAGGACTCCAAAATCGGAGATGGAGACAGAGATATGGGTTCAAATCAGGGCCTTGGATATTACCAAGTATGTGAAAAGAGTATGAGTACAGCATTAAAGACGAGGTCAAGTTTAATACAGATGACAAATCAATGCCAATTTCTCTCCCCACCATAGTCCCTTGCATGGCAATGTTCTTAGAATCCAAACCAGATTCTAATTATCCCTTGCACCATTCACCTCCACCACATTGTCCCTTATATTTTTTTTACAGTCTGACCTTTGCACAACCAGACCATGGATACCTGCGATAAGTCTAACTAAAGGACTGAAATTCCCCTTCTCTTCTCTCTTTGCCTCCCTTCCTTCCTTCCTTCCAAGTGAAACAAACTGCTGCAGCTGCCTGGATATTGAGGGCTTAATCACATTCAAAATGAGTGGCATTAACATTCAAGAGATTATCTCATTTTGATCCTTAAAATAACTCCACGAAGTAGATAATAACATACTATCCCCATTTTACAAGTTTAGAAACATTAAGGCATGTAATCTTGCCTAAGACCACCCAGCTGGTAAGTGGTAGAATTGGTCTGTCCAAGTTTACCCAGGATTAGGCTGCGTTCAGTGAGACTGCTTCACGTGTGTGTCCGTGGCTCAGGAGACACTGGAGGGACACGTGTCCTAGGATGCCCCCGTTGCAGTGACGTTCAGATTAACACCCTCAGAAACAGACTACAGTGTTCTTGAGAGCAGCCCTGAAATTGTGAAATGTCATCATGAATATGAGTGGGTATGAGTCTCCTCAACCTGTTGGGTCTGCGACCGAGGCCAGCCAGTCGAGGGGCTGCTTTGATTTGCTCATTTGATATTTTCCACATGTTTCATTGAGAATTCGTACTGCATTGTGGGGTCAATGCAGGACTTGGATCCAGGGAAGGGTACATGAATCACAGCTGCGGAACAATTCCATTTCATTGGATACCAGCATGTGAGTTAGCTTGAAAACAAATTATACTTACGAAAGGGTTGGATGAGTCCATTGTGAACAACCCTGCTGTGTAGTGTAGCAGGTTATTTCTTGTCCTTAATTACTCTGTCCTCTGGTGGGGACAGAAAATAAGGTTAATCTATTACATTCCGTTCTCAAAGCAGAGACCCCCTTGATTATTTCCACTCTTAAGATACTCATTCAGTTCGAATGAATGTGATTGTTGTTTTAAATTTGTAAATTAATATAATTAACGAAGAAATTCTAACTGAAGTGTGGGATTACATTTATTTGGCATCTACTCCATTAATTTCTAGCATCTAAAAAGCATTGTTAATCATGTGCACACTGTTAATTATCTCAACATGTTTAATTGTTGTTTTCTTAAATAACTAGTAGGCCATATGTAAATGATCTTTCGAGCATTAACATTTCATTTTGTGAATAAGTAACACACAGAACAGATTGCATGATATGTTAGACCAAGCACGATCTTTGGGCCATTCAAGCTACATTAAAAAAATGGGAAATGGAGGGAATGATTCCCCCTTACCATCTCAACCTAATACACCAAAGGCCCAGAGAGACAAATATCACTACATGTGGAAATATTACGTAATTGTCAAAAGAACAGCAGATCTGCAGTATAAATTGTGAAACATATGCTATGTTCCTATTTTTCCTGTGACTGTGAACTTTGCAATTTTTTTAATCAGGCTTGGAAACAAACATAATGATATCTAACATTTAGGGAATGCTTGCTATATTCCCCCTTCAAAGGCTGGGTGCATTTTTTCCATTTAATTTTGACAGTGGTCCTACAGTGAAGATAATGTGATTATCATTCCATTTTATAATCTCAGACAGGGAAAAGTTCAGTCACTCGCCCAGGATCACTACCTAGTGGGGCGGCCATTAGGGATGCTTGTGTAGTATTTCTTAGTTACTCCTTCTAGGTGGGATTATCAGTAGCTTCTTTTGGTGTTCATTCCTTAAAAGCATTTAATTATCCCACCTCAGCTCACTGAGCAAGCATCTAAGCTCTGCATCTATAAGAGATCTAAGACTCTCCCTCCAGCCATTCTAGCAAACCTCTCTTACAACATCTTCCCATCCAATGTACTGGGAAAATATAGTAGTCTGCTCAGGAGACAGGTTTACTGAGTGGAATGCTTTTGATTTTTGTTTCTTCCTCTAGAAGCAGAGAGGCATGATGATGAATGTAGAGGAAAGGGGATACGGTGTGTGTGTGTGTGTGTGTGTGTGTGTGTGTGTGTGTGTGTAGAGAAAAAGATGAGCAAATGAACAAGTAAGCAAGAAAAGGAGAGGGATAGATGGACAGACAGATGCAGAAGGGACATGAGAACGGACTGCACTAATACAGGGTGGATATGAATGGGGGATGTTTTCCTTCTTCCTCAGTAGGGTTTGAGAAAGAATTCCATGTCATGATGCAACACATACGGGGAATTAGAGCTGCAACATTCAAGCAGGTATTTGGCTCCCTAAAAAATCACTTCATTGAATGGTTATCACTGATCCAACTGGCACAGAAATTTGACCCTTTTCTCCAGTAATAGGGAGGGAAGGACAAAGTTGTCCTTTACTCTCAAAGGACAACTTCCAACAGAGTATGGGACCCTCTCCACACTGTGCTGTGGTTTAGATAAGTATCTCCCAAAGGCTCATGTGCTAAAGGCTTGATCACAAACCTGTGACATTATTGGGAGGTGGTAGGTCACTGGGCCATGCCATTGAAGTGGGTATTGAGATCCCAGCCCTTTCCTCTCCTTTTCACCTCTCATGGGATGAGCAGCTTCTTCTACCATGCACTCCTACCATCATGTGCTGCCTCATCACAGGCCCAAAAGCAAGTGGGCCAGTACTCAAGAAGCTGAGACAGGAGGATTGCAGGTTCGAACAACTTAGCAACTTATCAAGACCCTGTTTCCAAATAAAAAATAAAAAGGGTTGGGGGTGTAACTCAGAGGTAGAATGCCACTGGGTTCTATCCCCAGTACCACACACAATCCCCAGTACCACGTGCGTGCATGTGCACGCACACACACACACACACACACACACACACACACAGCAACTGAGACAACCATAGACCAAAAACTCCCAAACGGTCAACCAAAATAAACCTTTCCTTTTTTTTAAGTTATCTCTGGTATTTTGTTACAGTGATGGAAAGCTGATTAACACACACTGCAAGATGGAGCCAGCATCACAGTAACCTTGGTGAGCTGTGGACAGGTGATACAGTGTGCAGAGTCATGAGCATTCTACCAGTGAGTGCATGCAACGTTGCCGAGGCTGGAGGAAATGTGTGTCTGTGCCAATAGGCCTGACTGAAACATGAATGGAGACCATCGCACTTAACTGCAAACATCAGTCCATTCAATATGCTCAGTCCACATCCTACACCAACTCAGACCTTGGTTAAATCTGAAGGAGCTGAAATACATGGAAAATGAGCCCATTATCAAAAAGCCATAGTATGATGGTAAGTGGGGCATGATTTATTAGAGACAATGCATTTGGCAAATGAGGATGAGACAGTGATTTAGCCATGGGCAGCCCAAGCCACTGCCAAAGTCATTGTTCAGAGCACAAATTCCCTGAAATGTCACCATTGACAGTAATTGTATATTTTTAAGGGAATAGCCTACTCTAATGTTGAGTTCTGGTTGTTTTCTGGGTTTTTACTTGTTTAGGTTTTTCTCATTTTTGGTTCATCTGGCCACTCTTCCATTATTTTCTTAAGTTGCACACAAATCAGTGGCTACTCATGTTTCAAATGCATATATCTATTTAGAGAAAAAACAAGGGCAGGGAAGCCTCTTGAGTCTGGAGGGCTTCATTCTCTCTAGCGATGACACTCAAGTTCAATGTAAACTCTACCAGGCTCTCCACTGTAGTCCTCCCCTGTATGAAATACTGAGGATTATTGATCAAAAAGAATAGTTTGTTCTTTACAAACTTACAGTCATGACATGGAATCCGCCACTGGGCGATGGCTCTGAAGGAATCATGCTTGTTTCACAGGGGCTGCTGGGTACCTGTCCTGCAGGAGTGCGATGGAAAATCTTCAATTTTATATGTGGCATTCACTTAGCTTTGGAGCAAAATTACCTTCACTCTGCTACCAACACCATTACCCTGTTCCAGTCTGTCTGAGTCTGTTTTGTGTTGCTCTTTCAAAATATTTGAGACTGAGTAATTTATGAAGAATCAAAATTTATTTGACTCGCAGTTCTGGAGACTGAGAAGTTCAAGAATATGGCACTAGAATCTTGTGAGAGTCTTCTTGCTACATCATAATATGGGAGGGCATCATATGGCAAGACGGAGAAAGTGTGCTGCCTCAGGTCTCTCTTCCTTTTCTTACAAAGCTACTAATGCCATCACAGGGGCCCACCCTCATGACCTCGTCTAAGCCTAATTAAAATTTAAAGACTCATTAACATACTAGTTTGAGGATAAAGCTCCCAGTGCATGAACTTTTGGGGGGGTACAGTTAGAGCATAGTAGCTGCTCACTGTGCTTTGTAGTAAAGTTGCCTCCAACACCCCACCTCCACCATCACCCTGTCCACTCGCCTGGAAGGATCCTAATCATTCTTCAAGACTCATCTCACAAGGTAAAATATTTCACAAAGCCTTCCCTATTTGCCCCAAACCATGTTACCTTTTCAAAAAACCTAATGTTTCTCAGATAATAAACTGAGTACTTACTATATCTTATTTCAGTACTTCGGTACTATATCTTATTGGCAGTAGCTACTATACCTTGTTTCTCTGCATGACTACAGAACCTAGCAAGAGATCAGTAAAGCTCCTTAAATTCATGAAATAAGGTCAGTTAGTGAAGGAAGGAAGGAGAGAAGTGGAAAGGGAGAAGAGAGACAAAAGAAGGAAGGAGGGACAGCTTAAGTTCCATCCATATACACCCTGAAGTATAGGTTGGGACATAGAGTAGAAGCCCAAACAGTCCCTAGAGGTTGTCATCAGGGTCGTGGGATTCTTCCGCCTTGACTACTACCTGGGGTCTTGCAATATCTGGAGAAACGGGATGTTTCTCCCAGGATACCTCAGGCAGTTTGTTGCTGTCTCTGAGGTCCTTGTTGACAACAGGATTGGCTTATGACACTTAATTCTCTACATCAGAAACTCTAGTCCATTCTAATAGGGTCATCCTACCATCTCAGAGATCTTTTTGCCTTGAAAGCTGATAGTAACCCTGGTTGAATATCAGCAGAAGGGACATCTCATGGTGATCCTCTGCCTTTCTGGAACTCCTGCATGTGTCCTAGAAGCCAAGGCTGTAGACCTCTCCGGAGCATCTGAATCTTCACTCCAGAGTCTAGGCTCTCTCTGCCAGCACAAGTCGAACATTCTGCACTGTTTAATTGTATTCATATTATAAATAAGTGATGTCCAGGCTAAAAGTCTCTGCGACGGTACCTTGAGGCGAAATCTTCTTCATATAAGACTAAACTTAGTTCCTGGGGTCAAAGACTGGATACTAGGACATATCCAAGCAGTCAAATGCTGGAAGAGAAAGACAGAATTCAGTTTTTTACCTGGAGAAAATACTATAATCTGGACCTTTTCTGGTCTTCTTCACTGACAACATGGCAAAGAGGTCACTATGCTAAGTGTTCTACATGATAATCTCCATCCTCATAACAGCCATAAATTAGTTTTAGAATTGATTTTGCTCAATTTACAGATAAGGAAGCTGAGGCATGGGGCCATGGCACCAGTTGAGTTCTCTGGGAAGTAGTTGTTAAAGTGGTGTTAAGAATACAACATATATACATATTATGGAATAATTCCTCAGAAAGAACAGGGAAAGAAACAGAATTGGTCAAGGGTACCCATCAGGCCACAGTGCGGACTGTGGTAAATTTCTGCCAGCCCAACAGGGAACAGAGCAAAGACTGCCCTTTGGAGGAGTCTCCCTCCTGAAGGAAATGTCCAGTGAGGAAATGTTCTTATTCACTGTCAGGGGCTGCCCCAAGAGTAACAAGAGCTCGGCTTGAGAGCTGAGGTGGATCCTGCCAGTCGCTGAGAGACACCTCTCCATGTCTGCCACAAGCAGTGAATTTTTCCCACATCGCTGATATTAGTAAGTGCCAGGGCCAAGAATCACAGTGGTGTGCCTCCAGCCCTAGTGGCCATACCCACAGCTTCTCAATAGCCGTTTCTAGGGTAGAGTCACCAGCAGAGAGATTGCAGGTGCTTCCATCTCCCTTTTCTATGGAGCTCTCCACGGTCCACCCAGGTCCTGCACAAGACCTATGAGCCTCTCCGTGACCAGGACTGCTCTGCTCATAGCTACCAGTGTAGTGCTCTGTGCTGCAGCGGAGGATGGCCCTGGGGCTCCCTCCAGAGGTTGCCTCTTCACTGGCAGCCCTCCTCTCTTCTCACCTAGGTACTTTTCAGTCTAGATTTTTATCCTTGCATTTGTTACTATTCCAATTGGTGTCCCTTCTCTCTTCACTTTGTGTGTGTATGTGGAACTGGGGGTTGAACTCAGGGGAATTCTACCTCCCAGCTACACCCCCTGCCCTTTTTATTTTTTGTTTTGAATCTAGGTCTTGCTAGAGTGCTGGGAGTATCATTATGTTGCTGAGGCTGGCCTTGAACCTATGATCCTCCCATCTCAGCCTCCCAAATACTGGGATTACAGGCATGCACCACTGCACCCAGCCTCTCTTCACTTGTTATAAGAACAATATTGTTGGTGTGGCTGATCTACTTTTTCACCCTACTTTCTCTTTCTATAAATTCAAACCCTATCATCTATAGGACTGATCTGGAGAAAACAACAACTCTTAAAGCCACATCCAAAGACAATCCTCCATGCTGAGTTCCAGAACCTTCCCTCCCCTGCTAAGGTGGGACACTTACACTAGAGTCTGACTGATCATGAGTTTAACTCCAAAGTGTCAGTGGCCACTGTTTTTCCCAAATGCCTACTGAACCCTTCCACAAATATAACCCTCTGTGGTCTATGTTGATGTAGTTCAACATATCAGAGTCCTCTTAGATGGACTTACAGAATAAAAATTGCCCTGTAACTGTCGCTACATCAATGATCTGACCAAAGAAAGGGGCATCAAACAGAGAAAGAAAAATGGAGAGGAACATGGGGAGATTTGCTTCTGTCTCCACCCTGACTGGGTATTGAATCTTTTCTGAGTGAAGATGACTTTCTACCTAGCCATTCTCCTAAGGATTCAGCTGTCAGTGAATTAATGTGATCCTTGTGCAGTCCCCAGTGAATAATGATAACCTGGCAGACACACAATTACCCACTGACTGTTTCTGAACTACCTCTGCCAGCTCGTCCTCCCCAGCAACTTTCAAATTTCCAGTCTCGATCCTACATGACTTCTAAATCAATCTCCACCCAGACAGAGGACAGTCAGCCTACAGGGGTATGGCTCTTGCTTCCTTGGGGTCTGTGTGGGCATCGTGGTATTGGTCCTTGGATATTTGTCCCCATCTCCAAATGGCAGTTTGGTATTTCTGGAGTCTGTTCACAATATGATACTATTTTCCCCAAACGTTTTGACATTGAGGCTATATCTGCAGCAGTAAGCCAATGGAAAATGTAGCTAAAGAGATGATAACGTGCCACCTGGGAAATGAAGCGGCATCAAAAATCTAATTTCCATGAACGAATTTTCACAGCCCTCACTGAAGGGACAATATTCTTCACCTAAGTCTTTAACTGAGCATTTACAAACTATGATTCCATTAGATTTTAAACCATACTATGCTTGCAAATGTGTTTTTATAGAAAAACTAATTAAAATAACTTGATATTGTACCTAGTGTGGGATTTTTTTTTTCAAAAAAGGCAAATATAAGCTACAGAACTTGAATAAGCTATAGTTCTATTTTTCCTGGTGTATGTTATGAAACAAAGAGATCCTAAAGCCCTGTCAGAGATTAGGATAATACTTTAACAGAAAATTTGAGTTCTGTGACAATTTTAATTTAATCTTCTAGTTATATTTAATTCTACTCCTTTTACGCAGGGGTGTTGTATCTGTTTTCTGTGAAGGGCATACTCTTGGCCTAAGGTTTCCTCTCAGTCCTCTAGCTGTGACCTCTGAACCAGGTTCTCCTAGGGCCCAAGGGGGAATATCTATCACTCAGGCCAAGTGGCCAAAGTTCATCCTCTGGGATTCTTGGTCCTCAGGACCTTTGTGGCATCGATTGTCAACTTGACGAAGCCATCTGATTTTTTGTGCAATCCACAGACAGCACTGGGCAGAGCAAATCAGGAAATGCTGGCACTAATCCGTTAGATTTTCTAAAGAGGAAGAATGATTGGATATCATGCTGCAGTAGACGAAACAAAACATCCATCTTGCATATGTCCAGCACCATGATAATAACTGCATGAACATGGACCAGTTGAATAACCTCTTTTTGACTCTGCTCATCTATAAATGGGCTTATTGCCCTATCTTGGAGTAGATGAGCAAATCTCTAGTCCAATGTCCCCTGGCCTCTGCCACCTCCTCTGGGAACATTCAGCTAGGACTCAGTTATTGTTAGTCTCCTCCCTCCTCCCCTTTTTATTTTTTTACTAGGGGTTGAACTCAGGGGCATTAACCCAGCTATACACCCAGCCCTATTTGTTGTTTTTGAAACAGGGTCTTGGAGCTGGGCGTGGTGGTGCACGCTTGTAATCCCAGTCCTTGGGAGGCTGAGACTGGAGGATTTGGGTTCATAGTCAGCCTCCGCTACTTAGGCCCTCTACAACTTAGTGAGATGCTGTTTCAAAATAAAGAATAAAAAATAGGACTGGGGGTGTAGCTTGGAGGTAGAATGCCCCTGGGTTCAACCCATGACACCACCAAAAAAAAAAAAGAAGAAAAAAAGAAACAGGGTCTTGCTAAATTGGTAAGGCTGGCCTCAAACCTGCAATCCTCCTGTCTCGACCTCCCAAGTACTGGGATTACAGGTATGCACCAACATGTCCGGCTAGTCTACTTTTCCTCACCACTTCAGTTCTTCTACATGCATGATGGAATATCAGTTAGACATAAAGGAGGGTCTTGAAAAATGTCCTAAACCCCACACTGTTCTGAGAAGAACAGTATCCATTATTAAAACCCAAATCTGTTTCCTATTAAATAATAAATGCAGCAAGGTCATAGTGAACCACAGTCACTTTGGCAAAGGTTCTCAAATTATCATAGTCCTGGCAGGTCATTCCAGAAAAGAACTGCTAGGGGATCCACAGAGAGTTCACAGTATCTTGACACCTAGAGAATTTCAGTTAACTTGAAGCAAAGGTATTGCAATGTATGGGCCTCAGGGTTCTGCATCTTACCATTGCAGGAAAGAAAAGGACTGGGAAATAGGAATCAGCCGACAGGGAGAGCTGACATTGTCCTAAGTATGTCCAAGGATATAAAAGGGTATAAGGAGAGAGGGAGGGGGTAGCGTCACCATGGTCAAATAGAAGTGTGAAACCTGCTAGATTAAGCAGAGAGCTCAACTTTTGATGTGTGATTTATCATTTATTCCTCATCCCACCATTTCCAATTTCAAATCAGTACCATTTTTCTTTCACTACAATGAGAGATGAATTCAATGACATGTCCACGGTCATGTTGTTTCTTATGTCAGAACTTGAATTTTATCTCAAGTCTGCCTTACACCTATGCTGGCAGTTTTATTTTAATTAAGATTGTGTTCATTGTAAAAGAGGCAGGAAGTTATTTTTGAGTGATACTTTTAGAATTGAAAATAAAGATTGTCAATAAGGGCTACAGTCACCAGAATAAGGCTTGCCCATACATGGGCAGCATGCAATTGATGATGTGCCTACCTTAAAGCCTGGGCAAAATGAGTGTCCCAGAGATGATCACAGCCTCGTTCTCCATTTTTACCTATAACAGAGCCAGTGGGATCACACGGATGTTTGTCTTTCTTGAGCATAGAGAACTCATCCATCCAACTAAAAGATGTGGCATTGGTATTCTTTGTTCTGCCTTGTGGGCAGTGCCAGCCCAAGCCCTTTCCTAGCAGGGCTCCAGACTTAATCAGCAGGCAAGACTAGCCCTTTCTAAACCAGGGAAGCAGGCCTGTCAGGTCTCAGGCCTCTACATTTGGAGAGGCAATCAAGGCTCTTTGAAGTCTAGGGTAAGTTGTATCATATCATTCTCCTTTCCTGGAGATCTGCTCATCTTTCCAGCCAAGCTCTAGATTTCCATCACCCATGCTTATCTTTGGTGAGCATTCCTGGACACACCCTAGTTCTGCATGTCTAGAGTCTGATTATTAAACTCATGCCTTCTGTTATAGTTAGATATAAAAGTCTCTTCAAGGGCTCATTTATTAATATTCAAGGTTGATATAGTTGAGGGTTGTAATCTCTGCACTGGATAAATCCATTGTAATGGATTTATCTGGGTGGTGGCCTAGGCCGTTAGGTTGTGACTAGAGAAGGTGGGTCGGAGGGTGTGACTAGAGAAAGGGGGTCCCTGGAGGTGCAGTCTTGGGGATTATATATGGTTCCTCCTCCCCTCACTCTTTCCCTTGCTTCTGGCCTCCATGATATAAAGAGCACAGCCCATGTGCTCTCCCTTTCTCCACCTCTTGCCGCTATGCCCTGAGATCCATGGTCCCAGCTTCACATGGAATGAACCCCCAAGACCATAAGAAAATAAATTTTCAAGGATTAAACATGGTGGAATAGAGGGAGACAGAGTGTTTCAGGCACTCTGAGACTCAGAACACAACCAGCTGGAAGTCTGTTTCTTGGTAAGGGAAGAAAAGCAGCCAGAACTCAACAGAAGAATGATAATCAAAATGTGGTGTGATTGGATGCAGAACAGGGAGCAGAGCTCTACACATCTTGCCTGGTGAGCATAGAGCAGAGGCAGTGCAATGTTACCAAGCTTGTGCCAGGATAGTGGCTACTGGGCCTGGCCACTCCAAGAGACCAACTCCAGCAAAGAAGCATCAGAAACATCATCAAAAGCAACCGCACTCTCCTCTCCACTCTTGAATACTTCAAAACTTGAATCCCCAGACTGCCCAGCCAAACCACACAGCAAAATCCTGTGGCTGCAGCTGAACCCATCTCTGCCTGCAGGGATAGGAGCAGCACTCATCAACACCATGAGTTAACAAACTGTCCCAGTGGGAGCCTGCCCTGAGTGGCCACAGGAGCTTGTGTAGCAGCAAACAGACCTGAGGATCTGTGAGTTTGCAAATAACCTCTGCAGAAGGGGGAGTGGGGGGCTACAGTCGGACACAACAGAAATGTGAATTAGCAGACAGGCCCTAATAACATTCAGGTGGGAGGGACAAGCCCTTGAAAGGTCCCCAGAGATCACCATAGGACTGCCATCTGTGGTGTCTGTGGGGTGAAATAACTTGGCAACCAACTTGCAGGCTCAAAAAGCTATAAACTCGCACCTGACTGTGTTTCAGCACTACAAGCACCAACACCAGAGGCCAACAACGGCTCACGTGATCGCAGTTACCCAGAACAGCAGTAATATCCTTAGGGGTAAATAACTGAGCCACCCAAGTGCCAGGCTCAAAACAGTATAACCTCTCCTGGCCAGAGTTTGGCACTGAAAGTAAGGATCCCAGGGCCAGCAGGGGTTTGTGTGAGCACAGCTACAGGATGGAAACTCAACACTCTCCAACCAGCAGAGTTTGTGCCTGGGATGCATGCATGCCAGTGATTGATGGTGCTCCACATGATAGTGGTGGTGTCCCTGGTCCATCAAAGCTCAGTGAGCTGGGTCACAAACTTGGAACATAGCAATCTCTGGCCCTACTGAGCTTAGGCCCAGTGGCCACAGAGGCCAGAGTTCAGCGCTCTGCAGTTTCATGGGTTCACAATTAGCAGAGCAGCAGTGGTGTCTGTGGAGCATTAAATCCTAACCAGCAGGTAGCAGACTCTGAACAGAACATCATAATGGTCTCAGGCCCTATGGAGTTTGGGTCTGGAGAGCACGGTGACCTGCAGCCAATCAGAGACTCCTATTTGCCTGCACAGAGAACTATATCTTGTTAAAGAGGCCCTGGGGGACAAACTCAAAAGTTTGATTATATGGACAGATTTGTAGTTGCAGACCTTAATATAAAGGAATAACAAACAGACACAGGATTCACATACAAAGAGGAAGAAGATACCAAGACAACAGAAATACAAACCTTAGAACTCTGAAAACATGAGAATGAAGAACAACGAGGAAACAATAAACTCCCACAACTCAACAACAAGGGATATCACCAATACTGAGTGGCAGGAAATGCCAGAAAGAGAATTCGAATTTTGATCTTCAATATAATCAAAGAACTCAGAAATGAAATCAAAGTAAATGTAGAGGCAATGAAAGAACATATAATTAGAGAAATTGAGGCCCTATGTAAGAACTAAAAAGAGGCTTTGAGTAAAATGAAGCAGTCAATAGATGAATTAAAGACCTCAATAGAAACCACATCTGGAAGGCTAGACCACATGGAAAATAGAGTATCACTTTTGGAAGACAGCTCATTCAAAACAGAAAATACAGTCAGCAATATGGAGAAGACAATACAATAACATTATTTGAACTTTCAAGAAATTTAGGATAATGTGAATCGACCTAACTTATGGATAATAGGCATTGAAGAAGGTCTAGAAGCACAAACCAATGGTATCAGAAACCTCTTCAGAGAAATAATATCACAGAATTACCCAAACATAGAAAAAGACTTGGACACCCACATACAGGAAATTCAGAACATCAACAAGACAAGATCAAAAAAGGACTTCCCCACACCACATAATAATCAAAATGACTAACATAGAGGCCAAGGGAAGAATCCTAAAAGGAGTAAGAACAAAAGAACGGGTAACATTCAGAGGCAAAACAATAAGAATGACTCAAGACTTCTCAACCCAAGTCATGAAAGCCAGGAGGGGCTGGTATGATGTACTCCAGACTCTGAAAGAAAACAACTTCCAAGAATGCTATATCCAGCAAAGATATCATTCAAAATTGATGGAAAAATAAAAATGTTTCAAGACAAGTGGAAAGTAAAAGAATTCATGAATATCAAGCCAGCACTAGAGAAAATGCTTAAAAAAATAAAGCACAAAGAAGAAAAAAAGAAGCAAATAGCAGAAATAGAGGACAGCTGAACTCCATCACATGGGCAACTAAGCAAAGAAGTAACACTACATAAAACAGAAAATAAAACTCAAAATGACAGGAAACAAAAATCATCTCTCAATAATAACATTGAATGTCAAAGGTCTAAACTCCCCAATTAAAAGGCATAGACTGGCAATGTGGATTAAAAACGTAATCCAACTATATGCTGCTTGCAAGAAACTCACCTTACAGGCAAAGATATTCATAGGCTAAAGGTGAAAGGATGGAAAAAAATATACCATGCAAATGGAGACAAGCAGTGGTAGCAATGCTCATATCTGACAAAGCAGACTTTAAGTTAAAGCATATCAGAAGAGAAAAAGCAGGTCACTTCTTATTAATAAAAGGAACAATCCAATAAGAAGATGTAATGATAATAAACATTTATGCCCCAAATATGGGTGCACCTACTTTTATGAAACAAACTCTTGAGGACATCAGGTCTCAAATAGGCTCAAATACAATAATATTGGGAGACTTCAATACACCACTCATACCACTAGATCAGTCTTCCAGGCAAAAGATAAGCAAAGACTCTTCAGGCCAAAAGAAAAATATAA
The DNA here is from genome assembly GCA_004027185.1 of Glis glis. Classification (NCBI taxonomy): domain Eukaryota; kingdom Metazoa; phylum Chordata; class Mammalia; order Rodentia; family Gliridae; genus Glis; species Glis glis. The sequence continues at coordinate 2,362 of PVJS01007647.1, read as the reverse complement.
ACCAAAAGGATCTCATAGACATATACAGAATATTACTACCAACAACAGCTAAATACACATTCTTCTCAGCTGCTAATGGAACCTTCTCCAAAATAGACCCCCTACTGGGCTACAAAGCAAGTACCAGCAAATTTTAAAAAATGTGATATAAGTCTCTGTATCTTTTCAGATAATAATGAAATGAAAGTAGAAATCAACAATAGGAAGACCAAAAGAAATTACACAAATACATGGAAACTGAATGATACAATCTTAAATGAGGCCTGGATCAGAGAAGAAATAAGGGGAAAAATAAATTTCCTATAATTAAACAGAAATAGGGATATGACATACCAAAATCTATGGGACAATTTGAAGGTGGGTTTAAGAGGAAAATTTATAGCTCTCAGTGCCCACGTAAGAAAAACAAAAAGTCACCAAATAAATAACCTAAAGACACACCTCAAGGACCTGGAAAAACAAGAACACTGTAATCCCAAAGCCAGTAGAAGGCAAGAGATAATTAAAACTAGAGCAGAAATCAATGAAATAGAGGACAAAAAAATACAAAAGATCAACAAAACAAAACCTATTTCTTTGAAAAGATTAATAACATTGGCAAATACTGAGCCAAACAAACCAAAAGAGAGAATCAACCCACATTATTAAAATAAAAAATAAAAAAGGAGACATCATCACAGACAGTGGGGAAATTCAGAGGATCATCAGAAACTATTTTGAAAATTTATACTCCAATAATCTAGAAAACATGGAAGAAATCAACAGATTTCTATACACATATAGCCTACTTGAATTGAACCAAAAAGATATCAAAAACCTAACCTGACCAGTAGCAAAGAGATAGAAGCAGCAATAAAAAGCCTTCCATCAAAGAAAAGGCCAGGTCCAGACAGATTCTCAGCTAAATTCTACAAAACTATTACAGAAGAACTGAACTCAATACTTCACAAGTTATTCTGTGAAATCAAAAGAGATGGAATCCTTCCAAACTCCTTCTATGAGGCCAGTATCACCTTAACACCAAAACCGAATAGACATCCCTCAAGAAAAGAAAATTATAGACCAATATCATTGATGAACATAGATGCAAAATTCTAAATAAAATACTAGCCAAGCACATTCAAAACCACATCAAAAAATTTGAACACCACGACCAAGTTGGTTTCATCCCAGGAATGCAAGGCTGGTTCAACATACACATTTGACAGAATCCAAAACTCATTCATGTTAAAAACATTGCAGAAAATGTTCTTGTTCATAGCAGCACAATTCACAATAGCCAAGTTATGGAACCAACCTAGGTGCCCATCAACAGACAAATGGATTACAAAATTATAGGATATACACACAATGGAATTCTACTCAGCAATAAAGAACAAAATTATGTCATTTGCAGGAAAATGGAAGGACCTGAAGAACATTATGTTAAGTGAGATTAGCCAGTTACAGAAAGTGAAGTGTCATATTGTTAGGGTTTTGGTGTGTCACTGTGGGTCCTTTTCCTCAGCCCATATAGAAATAATGAGCCAGTAGACTCAGTTGGAATTTAGTGCAAACCAAAAAGATTTATTGCGAAAGCAAAAGTAACAGCATCACGCCTCAGAGAAATGTGATGGAGAGCTCAGAACTGAGACTCTCCTTTCCCTTGCAAATGCAGAGCATATATTTTTTTCTAACTGTCTTACCTGCTCTTTCCCTGCCTGGTTATTATGCCAATAGGGCCAACAGCCTGCTTTGTCAGCATCTACGAGAGGATAATGTTTCTTTCAGCTGTTCCCATGTCCATGGCCTTCTAAGTTTTAACATTTTTATTTGTTACCAAATTAATTAATAGGTCAATCTTGTTCTTTAGTCTGTTCTTTGTTCTGATATCACCCGTGACTATGTGAGAGAATGCATGGTGTTTCTTAATTCTTTAACCTCTCTGTGGATATGTAACTTTCTGTAACATTTTAGGTCTGGGTATCTTATCTCATTGCCAGGCTGACAGCCTGAGATCTAGCAGCTTCTGAAGCAGGCAGCTTGAAGCAAGACATGCTGTTTAGAGCAAAGTAAGACATGTTTGAATCATCTACTCTAAGTTTGAATCATCTACTCATAACCACATCAATATGTTTTCTCTAATATGTGGAAACTAGTGAGTAGTTGAGATACCAGAGGGACTCCAAATAATGGAGGAGAAACTTCAGTGGAGCCAGGGAGGTGGTCTAGGGGAAGGGGACGGATAACAGTGAGGATCGATGAACAAATTGTTACCATCAGCTTTATGTACGTATGTGAGAATACCAATGTCAATCTCAGTACCCTGTATGGGGAAGGGGGAGATGGATAGGGAGCCAAGGGAAAGCGCACCAAGTGCTGT
>PVJS01007646.1:0-55405 GCA_004027185.1 Glis glis | reverse complement strand
CCAAATTATGGAACCAACCTAGATGTCCATCAACAGATGAATGGATTACAAAATTATGGGAAATACACACAATGGAATTCTACTCAGCAATAAAGAAGAACAAAATAACAGCATTTGCAAGAAAATGGAAAGATCTGGAGAACATTATGTTAAGTGAGATTAGCCAATCACAAAAAAAGAAGGGACATATGTTTCCATTAATATGCGCAACTTAGGGAGTAGTGGGGACACAAAAGGGACTCCAATGACAATGGAGAACCCTCAGTGGTGCAAGGGAAGGGGTACAAGGGAAGGGGAAGGGTAAGAAAGAAGTGAATCTATGGAATTACTGTCATAAACAATGTGTATATATGAGATTTTACCAACATCATTCTCAGTGCTACATGTGGCGGGGGAGGCGGGGGGAGGCGGGGGGGAGGGACACCAAGAGCTGTGTGCATGTATGTTAACACCAAACTGATACTCATTGTGATGTGAGACTACAATGCACCAATAAAAACATAAAAAAATATGCTCAATATCCAATCACTAGGAAAATGCAAAGTAAAACGACAATGAGATGCCACTACCCACTTGTTAGAATGTCTAAAATTTTTTGGACTGACCATACCAAGTGGTGACAAGGATGTGGAGCAACTAGAACTCTCATAAGCTGCTGAGAGAATGTAAAATGGTACAACCACTTTGAAAAACCTCCACTCTTTAGTATGTATTCAAGATAAATAAAAGCATGTGTCTACACAAAGAATTGTACCCAAATGTTCTTATCAGCTTTATTTGTGATAACCAAAAACTAGAAACAAGCCAAATTTCCATCAGCAAGTTGAAAAACAAATACGGTATATCCATAAAGTGGGATACTACTCAGCAATGAAAAGAAATGGACTATCAGTACACACACAACATGGGTGATTCTCTAAATCATCATGCTGAATGAAAGAAGCTGTAGAAAAAGTAAATACTGTATGCTTTCATATATAGAAATTCTAGAACATGCAGAACAACAAAAGGTGACAGAAAGCAGGTCAGTGTTTTCCTGAGGAAAGGAGTGGAGGAAAGCATGGATTGCGAAGGGGAACAAGGACACTTTTTGGGGTGATAGAAATGTTCATTTTCTTCATTGTGGTAATGGTGACAAAGGTATACACATGTGTCAAAATGCATCAAATTATATACTTTAAATATATGCAGTTTATGATACTTCAATTATAACCAAATAAAGATCAATAAAAGTAAAATAAAATGAACAAAAAATTTCAGCACACAATTCATCCTGTGCCCTTCCTTCCTCCTGGCATGATGTCCAGTGACAGAGAGATGGCGAAGGCCCTTTCGTCCTCCATTCCTGAAGGAGACATGAGAAAGTGTCTCCAACCAAGCTGGGGTGAGCATGTAGCACAAGTGAGAAATATACCTTTACTGCTTTCAGCAAGCGAGACTTGGGTGCTATTTGTTACTGCCGCATGACCTTACTCATCTGACCGACGTCATCCCCAAACTCAGCATATTGTCCTAAAGTCTCATTGGAAAAAAAAAAACAGCTAACAATCCAAAACATAACAGAATATAAAACAGTACAGCATGTCAAATTCACCCCCACAGAGTTTGTGAAACATAGAGTTATGCGAACAGAGTTTCTGTTCTATTTGTTCAAAGAACTCTTGAAGAGATACAACTCTTGAAGAGATTCATTGTGTTGATCTCAATGCATGTGGTTATGATGAAGGTCGGGCATGCTAAGGGGGTGACGGGGATGCTGGATGTGACACAAGCCATCCCGTCTGACAATGTGATATTTCTCAGTGCAGACCGAAAAACACAGATAAGAAGAAGGAGGCTGGTCGAGAGATGAACGGAAGCACTGCTCTGCTCTGCTCTTATGGAAGAAACTTGAGGTTACACAGAAACTATTTGAAGAAGCCACCATCCATCCCAGATCACTTGGACAAGGCTTTCTTAATGCAGACAGGGGCTCCTTGGAATGAGGGTAGACCCAGAAGGGAGGTCAGGATTAATGTTTCAGGATTGATGTGTAATTAAGTACAGTTGAAGTAATGTTAATAAGAAATGCAAATTCCTTACAAGAGACTAGACTCATCTTTGGAAAAAAATTCTTGAAATGATAAAGTATTAAATCTTGGGCATTTCAAGAAAAAAACAGAAGCTGTTATCACTGAAGAAGTGAGACCAGAATGTAGGTCCAGGCCAGGGCCTGACACAGAGGTGTCAGATGGACTGCTAGGCCCTGCCTCACTCCCAGAGGAACGTCATCTCTAGACGAGGCGGGACACAGACACCAGTGATGCTGACAGCACTGAGAACAGATGTCTTTGCAATGGAGTATTAAACATATTGCCCAACACCAAACAACACATAGTCCAGTGTGAATTCTTCACAATGGATTTGTTATGGGACATTGTTCTGTTGGAAGTAGCCACTTATAAAATATGGAACTCAAAAACTTGTAACCCTATTTCAGTTTTCCTTCATTTTTACCAAAACCGTGGCCCTCAAATAATGAGAATGGGTCTTCTTGTCACCGAGAAGCTCAGCTCGAACCATCCACATTCAAACCCACCCCACTGGCCCACAGGACCACAGCATATAACACCAAGCCAAAGTGTAGACCAAGGCTAAATATGAGATGGCAGAGGTGATGGGCACAGGAAGGGACATGGCCCTGGCTAAATGCTATGAGGTAGAGAAGAGCAATGTGTTCTGAGAAAGGACGCAGCCACCAGACAGTGGAGTTCTCAGAAAGGGGGCTGTGGGAGAAGGAAGAAGAGGACAAGGAAGAGCAATTAATAAAATAAGAAGTGGTGTCCATGTAGAACACTCTCTGAGGTTCTCAATCGTAAGGGTTAATCTCCCTCTTTATCCCACAAATGATTCAGGAAGATGAGCTATCCATAAAAACGCTGTGATGCCGTGCTGCTGGAGGATGCTCACTGGACCCTTCTGTAAACCTAGTCACCTAAACATCCTCCGCAATTCGGTGAGTACCCAGTCCGTGGAAGAGCAAGATAAGCCTAACAGATGCCCATTCCAATTTCCTCACATTCAGAGTCTCTGAATGGCTCTGGACACATGGTTAATCGATGGCAAAGCTAGAATGTGCTGCATTCCTAGCTCTCTGCACTTTTCACAATACCAGAGAGAGTAAATAGATTCCATGTCTGTGTTAGCTTTCCATTACTATAATAAACACCTGAGATAACCAGCTTATAAAGAGAAAAAGTTTATTTGGGCTCAGAGGTTTTAGTCCATGGTTAGTTAGCCCCATTGGTTTGGGGCCTGTGACAAGGAAGGGAGCAAATGGTGGAAGTGAAAAGAGGAAGAAGAAGAGACAGGCATCCCACAGTCCCCTTCAGGGGCATGCTTCCAAAGACCTGTAACCTCCCACTAAGCCCAGCCTCTTAAAGGTTTCCACTACCATCCAATAGAGTCAAGCTGGGGACCAAGTCTTTGATACATGGGCCTTTGGGTGCCATTCCAGATGCAAGCTATAGCATTGTCACATGTTAACTATGATTGATTGGTACTGGGCACCTAAAGGATAGTGTTAAGAAAGCATCTGAGGTTGAACCCAAGCTTGGTGTGGAAAAGCATCATGACTGATTAATTATGTCTACCACAGAAAAAGTTAAGGTACCTATACCAGGCATTTGCTGTCCCTGCACTAACACTCAGTGAGCCTGGACTCAGTCCTATTTTAAGACAAATTCCTAATTAGAATTTACATTGTCTCTATCTCTAACCCACAAAAAGGTCCACAGGGTATAATTATTAAATAATAGAATCAAAAATATATATGTACAATTAAAAAAGCAAGATTATTAAGAAAAAAATTCCTGCAGAAATAGAAGGTGTTTCCCTGGAGACATGCAATTCATGCCACCACTAGGACAGCAAACCTTCCTTCACCTGGCAGCAGTAACTCTCTGCAGAAATAAAATAGGAAGGGAGGAAAAACTAACCCCAGGCTAATTCTAAGTCCAGGTATAATAAGGGGATAGCAAGGGAATAGTTGTATTAAAGACAGTCATTGATTTTCATCTTTAGAAATTGATTAGAAACACCACAGCCATTAAAATATATAATTATAGCTGGGCGTGGTGGTGCATGCCTGTAATCCTAGTATTTGGGAGGCTGAGCTAGGAGGACTACAGGCTCAGCAACTTAGTGAGACCCTGTTTCAAGAAAAAAAGAAAGGGTTGGGGTGTAACTCAGAGGTAGAATGCCTTTCAAGGTAGAATGCCCTCAGGTTCCATCCCCAGTACCCCCAAAACGGTATAGTTATAACTATTACACACAAAAACACAGAATTGGCAATGCAGATGATAACTGTCCTGTGTTCAATTCCGTGTGTGCATGGGTGAAAGAGTCAACAAAGTGTGGGTGCAAAGGTAACATCAGCTACAAGAGCATATTCCAGCAGAAGGATCGAAGAGGATAGGAAAGGGAAGAGAGGGGATGGAGACATTAAGAATTTAACAGTTGAAATAATACTATATATGTATTTAAAATGACCAATTCCAATCTCAAAGACATGTATGGAGAGGGGGAGGGAGGGGTGGGACCCGGAGGGAAGAGCTCCAAGAGATGTGTGCATGTGTGTTCCTATCACTCCATACCTCAGTATGAGGTATAATTACAATGTACCAAAAATATATTAAAAAGATAATAATTTAGGTCAATAATTGCCTAGTAATTAATAAATGAATTGCAATAAAACCCAAGCATTTGTAAACGGTGCACTTCAGGCAAATACTAAATTGTGCTGGTGATGTTATATTTTACCTTCCTTTTTGGACTCATTCTTTAGCTTTCAACAAACAATTAATAGTTAATAGTTTTAAATAATAATAAATTTTAATTTTGAGGATATTATTCTAAAGACATTACAAAAATAATACCAAGAAATAACAAAGATATTCTTTTAAAGATTAAGAAAAAAGCTGTTAAGGTGCCCCAGCGACAATTGGAAACCCAATGATAAATTCCTGCATCTCTAAAATGAGACTGAACCAATGGTGCAGAGTCACAGCATGGAGAAGCGAAACCTCTGCACTTAAATTTTTTTTTTGCCTCAATAGAAAGATTCATTTAAAGAGAAGAGGCACTTTTAACCAAGTATCATTTAATCTCTTTTACACTAAGAACATAGGCTATTTACAAAAGATTGTTCTAATCATCTCTGAGATTTATCCCATGTATTCAGTACCATGGGTTTTGTGGGAGACACTACCACCGTGACCCACGTTTTCCCATTAGTCACTGCCCTGGGCCAGCTTCTCCACCAGGCCCTTCTGAATATACTACTTTAATACTTGAAGGAGTCACACAATACTAACTGTTCCACCATCAACATCCTAGCAAAGTCGGATCAATTATTGGTCCACAAGCAGAGCTTTAAGTATCCTGAGATGAGATTATAAGACTCAAAGCCAGAGAGTGGGCTTTTGAGGCATCTCTACCACTCCTCAATGTGTAGCAGCTTAGGGGTGCATCCTGATCGGTCAAAACCAATCATCCTCCTTAGCAATGAAAAGATGAAGACTCCAGGATGACATTTGTCAGAATAAGGTTTTCCTGTGTCCTTGAGATTGAACCAGTGGGACCAATGAGACTCTAGAAAAGGATGATAGGGGACTTTTTCTTTGAATGTTGTTGCATCCACATACAAGTTCCAGAATGTTGGCACCATTCTGCTATTAGCTTTAGAAGAACTGAGCCAAGAGGGTTGCAGGAAAATACAAAGTATGCCTCTGGATTAAGTTGACCTCAAGATCGCCCTATTTCTGACTTCTAGTCATGAGGACTTTATTGTTTATGCCAGTTTGAATTACATCTTTGGTTGCATCCTCACTGATGCTAGACCACATCCATGATGTTCCTGTTAATCAGGACAGAAGAATCCAGATGAAACTGAAGGTTAAAGCAAGCAGGCAAGAAGCCATCTCCTAAAGCCTTTCTCCTGCTTGATCCCCACCCATCTTCACTGTCATCCGCTGCACACTTGCATGCAATGCCCTTACCTGAAATTGTACATGCAAATGACAAAAGAAATAAAATGGGCTGCAGAGATTGTCTTTTCAGAATACCCATGAGGAAATGGAGATTCCCGGAGGAACAGATAATTCTCAAATGCAATTCAGAGAGTCAGAACTACTTCCTTTAATACCCAAATAATATATCTTCTTAGCAAACTTTTCCCCAAGAATAATCTCCCCCACCATCAACTGCCATAAGCAGAATTGGTTATTCCTTCTTATATTTTGTACCTCTATTACAAACAGCTCCTGTACCATTGCATATTTATTAGCCCCCACCAGACTGCATTCTTCATGAAGGCAGGGACCACTGTACTCAGTGTCTGGTCCTAACAGATACTTAACTGTTGGACTCATGGACCAATATCTTTTATTCAGTAGAAATTCATCATGTCAAATTAATTCATTTCAACTTGGGTTGAAATATGTTCACATAGAACCTGCAATATTTCTGATTGAGGATATGGTTGGAAGAATTTCTAAAATATCTTCCAAACATGTTCTACTCTTTTCCTCCAGAATCTGTGAACATAATGAGATATCACACCCATGATTTATGTTATGTTACATTATGCTGTGCTGTGCTATGCTATGCTATGCTATGCTATGCTATGTTATGTTACGTTGTGGTATGTTACGTTGTGTTATGTTATATGACACAATGGTCCTCAGAAGAGGGAGTTAACCATATGGCCCTAATGAAATGTTACATGAACCCTTAGAAGTACAGAGCTTTGGCTGGATATGGAAGAGGAGGGCAGAGGGCAAGGTCAGAGAGATTTAAAGCATAAGAAAGTTTTGATGCATCATTGCAGACTTCAAAGAGAGAGGAAACCATGAGCTAGGGAATTCAGGCATCCTCTAAAAGCTGAGAACAACCGTTGGCCAACAGCCAGCAAGGAAACAGGAACTTCAGACCTACAACCACCTCGAACTGAATTCTGCCAACAACCTGAATGAATGAGGAAGCATATTTGGTACCAGAGTTTCCCAGAGTCCAGGTCAACAGATGCCTTGAATTTAGCCATGTGAGACTCAGTACCCAGCCAGCCTGCCTGGACTTCTGACCTACAAACCACTAAGATAATGAATGGAATATTGATGGGAGAAGAAATATGGTTTTAAGCTGTTAACTTTGGGGTGATTTATTATGCAACCAAGAAAACTAATACAGGGGATTATTTGGGAGGGAGGCAAGGAAGCCTTGCAAAGCAAATTAAGAGTAAACCAACTTTAAATTCTGATGTGAAGCTACTTAGAAACAGTCATTTTCCTGGAAATTTGAAGAAGGGACTTGTATATCAATTAACCCTGGGTAAACCAACAGGTTACACTTCAAGCCAACTCTTTTTAACTGGTGTAGCTACCAGGCATGGCCTGTTGAGAAGTATGAGGCTGAGCATGGGCTCAGGGTATGAATCTGTCATTGATCAGCCACATGTGTAGAGGACATGGCAGTGGTGGAATGCATGACAAACAGCTGCTATCCTTACTCTAGCCTGAGGTATTCATTTGAGAACCATAGACCTAGGGAAAGTTCAAGATTACGTAGTTAATAAAGAGCAGAACTAGGAATCCAAGCCTCATGGCCCCCACATTCAATTTTCTTTACACTCTTCAGAGTTTACTAACCTCAGTGAAATTGATATATTGATCATGTTCTAATTTATACTTCAATATTACCCAGGCCCTGGCAGCAGTCCATGGCTCACATCATGAGCACTGAAGTCTACCTGGGACAGACCCACCTGAGAAGCCTACAGTCCTGTTACCTACCCTCCTTGCTCATAGATAGCCAATAGAAGGAGGCCATCTCTTCCTTCTCATCTCCTTTTCCATGGGAAAGGCAGAAACAAGCCACGACCCAGGAATACAGTGAGAACTGGGAGACTTCTATCCATCAGGCCACCCAAAAGAAATCAGAGCTACAAGGTGGAAGTTGACGGGGAAGCAGAGAGGAAGCAAGCAGCTTGCAGACCGGCTGAACTCCCTAGGCTGCCATGTTACTCTTCTACCTGCCGTGGCAGACAGAAAGCTCCTTCTGGGCTCTAACGGGGTGTGGGGGGTTAAGGACCATTTCTTACTTCAGGGAGGTGTATGATATCTGCTTTCTTTGGGAAAGCCTGTAAGCATGATGAGCAAGCTTCGTAGTAGCCTCTGCAAATAGGTGTCCAAATTCTCAGTCTCTCTCCAAGTACATGTTACACAGCTTTCTCAGGCTATGTAGGTCCGAGACCCGTCTGTCTGCTCTGGAAGCCTGCTCCCTCTTCTTGGATTTTTTGGGCTTTTCCAAATGGACTTCTGATCATCACCACGGTCCCAGAGTGAGCTCAGCTTATCCATGAGGAAAGGAAATCAGCAGGGAACACTCACCTTGTGATGCATAGAGAACGAGCTTCTCGCTGGAAATGCAAATTCTGAAGAATGAAAATCTCACTTCTGAATACATAATGGCTCCTAATTAGCTCACACATAATTAGAGCAATTACCAGGGGCCAGTACACTCTTTAAGGCTGTGTACCTAGGTTTTCTTTCTCTAGGGACCATATACCCAAATGGTTAAAATTCTTTTTTCAGCAAAGATGATATTTTTTCATACATTATCATTGAACCAACTTTGCTTGCATAAATGGCATAAATGCTTCTATTCATGGCCTTTTCTGTGAGTCATTGCTAGTAGGACCTTAGCTTCACCCTCAGCTCAGTAATGAAGAGAGCCAATCTGCCTCAAAGCTGTGGGTTGAGCTAAGGGCAAGGGGTGGGTAGATTTGAAGTCTGATGTAATGTTCTCAAAGTCATAGAACTATTCATACTTTTGTTTTTATATTTTTAACCAGGGATTGAACCTAAGGGCATCCTACCTTTGAGCTACACCCCAGCCCTTTTTATTTTTTATTTTAAAACAGGGTCTCGCTAAGTTGCTGAGGGTCTTGCTAAGTTGCTGACACTGGCTTAGGACCTGTGATCCTCCTGTCTCAACCTCCCAAGTATGGGATTACAGGCCTGTGTCACCACACCCGGCTTGTTGTGCTTACCCTTAATCACTAGGCTGGGCAGAACATTACAACAGACTTCAAATCTACCCACTGTCCTATTCATACTTTTTAACTCAGTAATCTCACAGCAGGAGGCTTTTTAAATGAAGGAAATTGCCCTAAACAATGAAAAAAAAATGCACTGTCTTACCCTGGCTTGCCCAGAAAGCTGAGTTGAAATTACAAACACATATGTGCTACTTCTTTACTAGAAGGCTTAATATCAGGGAGATGGAATTCAGGGGAAAGAAGGGGAATGGAACAGAAAAGGAGGAAGGACCTCCAGAGGGTGCATTCCTGGTTTGGGTATTAAGTGAGATGCTGGATGTTAAAGCGAGATCACTTGCTTGATCTGGCAAGATGGGCTTTTCAAGTCCATGTCATGACTGTGACTCAGGGCAGTCCTTTGCAGGAGGCCAGGAGGAAGAGCAAATAATTTACTCCACGGCTTCCATCTCCCATTGGTCCACGTTTTTTCCCACGAGACATTCATTCCTTCATATTTATAGGTCACAAGTGTGTGGATGCTGAGAGGGTCCCGTGGTGTCTTGTATTGCACATTCAACAGGGCCCCCCAGAGTGTGAGGTGCAGGGCAGTAGGATGTGTGTCGACCTCAAGGTGACAGAGCCTGTCCGGAGGTTGTCACCATAGTGGCAGTTGAGGAATCTCAGCCCCAAAGCTGTAGAGATGGGGAAGCTGAGAGGTTCTAAAGAGGTGTGACACCTGCACAGAGATGTCCATATCAGTGTGGCTTCCAGTGAAAAAGCCAAAGGTGGACAACTACATCATCTTCTGTCTTTTTTTTTTTTTTTTTGCGGTACCGGGGATTGAACGCAGGGGCGTTCTACCTCCGTGCTATGCCCCCGGCCCTATTTTTTATACTTTATTTTGAAACCGGGTCTCACAAAGTTGCGGAGGGCCTCACTAAAGAGAGAGAGAGAGAGAGAGAGAGAGAGAGAGAGAAAGAGAGAGAGCGTGAGAGCTGAGGCTGGCCGCGAACCCGGATCCTCCGGTCTCTGCCTCCCAAAGTACTGGGATTACAAGCGTGCGCCACCACGCCCGGCTGACAACTACATCATCTTCTATGTGAATCCTAATTATGCCACCCACTTGCTGAAGGATGTAGGGCAAACTAATTTCTCTGCCCCTGGATTTCCCACATTTGTTAAATAAGAATAATGTCTACTGCTTAGAAATGTTCCAAGGCTTGAATGAGATAATCTATAGTATAGGTGGTCCATAACACAAAATTAGCAAAGCGAAATTCTCCTCTCAAGTGATCATAATAATACATTGAAACAACATAAATAACCCATAAGTGTGGAATGGTTAAGTAAATCACTATGCAATCAGTTAATGGATCCCTGTGTACCATTCAAATAAATATAATGAAAGCCAGTCCTGGTGGTACATGCCAATAGTCGCAGCTACTCATGACGCTGAAGAGGGCAGATCGCTTGAGCACAGGCTTAGGGCCAGCAGGAGCAACAGAGGGAGACCCCACCTCTTAGAAAAAAAATGGTAAGTGGCAAAATTGCAAATGCTGTTTTTAAAAATCACAATACACGATTGTATGTGGAAGGAGGGTGTTGCAAACAACACGAGATACTCCATGCAAATGCTTGGCATGAACAAGCATGGCATTTGGGGGGAAAGTGTGAAAAACACTAATCATTTCTACTCAATACTATTCACTCTTCTTTCTTGTTAACAAAACTCTAAATTTCTTCAGGGTGGCAACATTCTCTTCCCCAAGTGGCAAATCATGATCTGTTTCAACAGATCTGGAAAATTCTTCTCCAAATTTCCCACCCCCTTGCAGCTGTAGAAGGCCAGATGATAGGCTTCTTTACAGAATCACCTAATGAGAATGTTCCTGTTTCCCTTGCAAGGCCAGGGAAAAAGCAAAACTTTCCTAATAAAAATGTAATGGGGAGTAATGTGGCAGGCACTGTTCCTTATCCTTTTTCTACTTTGCATGTAGACGTGAAGTCTGGGACTGCAGCAGCCATCTTGAGACCCTGAGATGGTCAGCATGAGGGAAAGAGCAAGAAATTCAGCCCTGTCATCAATATCAAAAACTACCTCCAGTCTCTTGTTGTACACTTGTTTAAGTCAGGTTTTCTGTTACATATAACCACACACACACCTAATTGGTAGAGGTTGCTATACTAATCAATTTATATTCCTTACCTCATTGGATTTTTTAGTAGATGTTTAAAGAATAGATCATAATTCCTGCTTTACAAATAACTGAGAGCCTAAGTGACTTACCCAAGGTCACCTTACTATGACGTCTCTGAAGCAGAATTATACCAAATCCTTATCCTACATTCTTTTCCACCACTTCAATAGCAAATTGTTGTTAAACAGAATGCAAAGGAGAGTGTGAGGCTGAGGAAGGAGCACTGAGAGGTGAGGCTGGAAAGAGGAACTGAGTCCAGGTGCGAATGGTGTTGTGTGCCTTGCTGGAATAGAGAGCAGCAATGTGCTAAGACCTACACTTCACCAAACATTGCTGCCCTGATCCCTCATGCATGACAGAACTCAATAAATACTGAGTGAATGCACGAATAAGTGAATAAACAAACCAATAAATAATTGGATAAAATTCTCTAGGTGTGTATGGAGAATGAATCAAAGCAGGCAAGACTAGATGCAGAAAACTATGTAGGAGGTTACTGCATGAGAGATATGAAAGTATGAATTATGGCAGTGTCTATATAGGTCTGGAGACCAGGGAACAAATTCAAGAGTGATTCAGAAAACCCAACTGATCAGGTCACAGTGCTCAAATGGCTACTAGCTTATCTTCCTAAAAGAACATTGTTTTTAATTAGGCCATTTGGCTGACCAGAAACCTTCAGCAGTTTCCCACTGCTTGTAGAATGCATCCTAAAATTTGTCATCTGGCATTCATGGCCCTTCCGCAGCTTCAAGCTCTAGATCTGGCCTAGTGACTATTCATCAAATGACTTCAAATAGAAATGCAAATGATTAATTCATTAATTTGCATATCACTTAATAATTTATGAATGCATCCATCTACATTATTTATTCATTTGGACCTTCCCTCATTTGCTATTTATTATTTCCCAACAACCATGTGAGTTAAGGGAAGTGGGATTGGACACAGACGAGCATGGTCTTACTGATGAAGAAAGCAAGATTCAAAAGGACCAATTGCTAAATTGACCCTCCAGTCAGACCCTCCCCATCTGCTGCCAATCTTGCTCTGCAACTTGACTGGATCCTTTCTTGCCCCAGGCTCATACTCAGCTTGCTTAGCTGCCGGCCCCCAAATTATGGGCTTGCCTGGTATCTATCCGACTCTAAACCTCAGATGAACTCTTGGTCAAATCCCACAGCCAGACAGCTCTTTTAGCAAGAAAATTGAAGTCATCACTCTTAACCCAGAAATTGGATTACAGATCTTTGTCCCACACAGATGGATCATAAACTGCTGTGTTGAACACTATTAAATATGAAACTTCTGAAAGCTTTTTAATGGACAAAGATGATTCTAAATCTTTCACAAAACTTCTCATAATAAATGATCTTGTAAATATTTTCCTTCTGGCTGAACTGTATGTCGATATCTGGAGTTTCTGGCTAATTGCAGTCCATCCTTCAAAACCCCACATTAAGTCCTCTTCCTCCAGGAAGCCCTCTAGAGCAGAGTTGGCCAGCTGCCTACCAAATATCCATGTTTTCTTTCTGTAGGTTAGAGCTGGTTTTGGAGAAAGGCTGTCCAGCCAGGGACTGCACTTCCAACCTTTTAAAGGCCTCTGGGGTCATGTGACTTGTTCTGGCCAATGAAATATGAAAGGGTTATGTCCAGACTGATATGATTAGAAACTGGTTGTGTCTTCCCTAATCTCTCTCTCCTCCCATCAGCTGGCCAGAGCTCAATATTCATGGAGACCCCAGAAGCCACAGCCTGTTGTAGATGTAGGGCCTCCATCAGACATGGAGCAGAACTTCATCTGCCCATTCCCTCACCCCTGATCCTGATCCTCACCAACCAGGAACACCTGAAATCAACTAACCCATAATGGCAGGCCATGGGAATCTTGGATTTTGTTGGTGTGGCTCCTGTTAGAAGTAAAGTAGAATAACTAGTATGCTCTCCACATCCTTCTCATACAGTTTGACATTCCTTTTTTAAAAAGCTATACTAGATTTATCAAATGATTGTACTAGAAGATTCCATGATGGCTCTTGCTGCATTATGATATACCAGTTATTCATGTATCCTTCTTTCCCACCAACTTATATCTGATAGGGAGAAAGTTCTGGATGTCCAGCTACTGGAACACAGTTCTTATTCATTAAAGTTTCACAAATCAATTTTTAAGAAAATAGATGAAATTCTGTAATGCTTACCAGTTTACAAAGTGCTACCCCATATTTGATTTTTTTGCTCCTCACTCCTTCAAAATGTATTTGTCTAATATTGTTAATGCCCTCTAAGCAGGAGGGAGACTATGGTGATAGAGTTCTTATCATCATGGTGTTGCCAAAGGGAAGGGTGAGACTCTTGAGCGTTTAAATTGCCACGGTGGCCTGCTGAGTATTGTGCTATGGGTATGACATGTGCCACACATGGGATGGCAACCAGCAATGAAAATACATCAACTGATTCTCACTTAGATATATGTAGTCAGGATATGGAAGTTAATAATTTGCCTTTTAAGCCAGGTGTGGTGGTGCACGCTTGTAATCCCAGTACTTGGGAGGCTGAGACAGGAGGATCGCAGGTTCACGGCCAGCCTCAGCTACTTAGGCCCTCTGCAACTTAGTGAGACCCTGTTTCAAAATAAAGAATAAAAAAACAGGGCTGGGGGTGTAGCTCTGAGGTAAAATGGGTTCAATACCCAGTACTGCAATAATAATAATAATAATAATAATAATAATAATAATTTGCCTTTTGATGTAACAAAGTTTTCGGCTCTTTGTTCTTTTTGAAGAAATGTTAAGATACTTCTCTGCCTGGTAGGGTACACGAAGAACAATGACTCTCTCATCCTAAGACCTGCCTTGGTGCAGCCTGGGCCAACACCACTGCAGAAACCTGGTTTGCTGTAAAACATAATTACCATGTCAATTATAAAATGAAGAGCCAGTGGGCTGGCACCAAGCTTCATGCCTGCTGAGTTTAGTGCAATGTGCTTTACTCTGGAATCAGTGATGGGTTTCAGTCGAAAACGCTGAAACGGGATACTAAATGCCCAAGGTCGGCAACCTTGTACTGGCACCAACACCTGTAGCACACTGTAGGGTGCCTACTCAGTGAACATTCACCTTCTCTTCCTTGCTAAGAAGGACACCAACTCCCCACAAAGCCATGGGATCTTGCCTTAGGGATGGGCATTAGGGATGGGCATGTGCTGGCCAAGAGGTGTGAGGAGTCTGCTGGGGACCTTCTGCAAAACATAAAAAGACACAGGAAGAGGTGGTACTTTTTCAAGTGAACGTGGCCAGGTTTGGATGTGATGTCTGGAACGAATGCCGCCAACTTGAAGATGAAGGCAATGCTCAGAGAAGGGCAGAGCCAAATGACACAGAGAGAAGGACAGCTGAGACTGAAGTACCACACTTCAAGGCTGTCCTAACAATGGGCTTCACATTGTATGAGGTAATAAACGCCTTGGTCCATTTAAGCCATTTTGAGTTGACTTGCATTTGAAGTCACCCTAGACAATAAAACTACCAGTTTCAGCTAGCATCTGAATCTGGCTTAGCATAACAGAAAACTCAATCAAGAATGGCCTAAAAATTCTTTAAAAAAAAAGAGCCGCCTAAATAAGATAGGAAATTATCTCTTCCCCATACCATTAAGTCTAGAGATAGGTAATTGCTAGCATTGATTTGTTGGTTCTAAGATGTCAGGGTTGGGGCTGGGGGTGTGGCTCAATGGTAGAGCCCTTGCCTGGAATGTTCAAGGCCCTCAGTCCGATCCCCAGTACCATACACACACACAAAACAATGTCAGGATCAAGACCTTCAGAATCATCTTGGCTTTTCCCTAACATTTGTAGGGTGGATGCTTCAGCTCCAGCCATCATATCTAAGTTCCAAGGAAGGGATGGTGTCTATATAGGAAAAGAAAGCATTTTCAATAATCCCCTAGAAGGTTTTTGCTTACAACTACTGAATTCAAGGGGAGACTAGAATAATGGTTTTCATCTGAGAACAACGCCACCCTCAACAAAATTGGGGTTTTGCTAGTAAGCAAAAGGGATATAATGGCCAATGGGTAGAAAAATAACTATTTCTGTCATATCACTATATAATGGTTAGAGCTGAAAATCCCATTGAAATAGAGCTAATCAAAGTTCTTTTTTGGAATATCCAGAATACCATCAAAGTAGGGAGGGAGTAGTCAAAATCTACCAAGTCTGAATGCTCTCTGACACCACAAAAGGTCCCCCCAAGAAAGGAGAGATTTTGCAACCAAAGGGGACATAATCAAGGGATATGGAAAATAAAGATGAGAGTTTAAACAATGAACTGAGCATGGATTATGAGCACAAGATTATGATGAGGAAATGGTGCTTTGCTGCTGCGGGGGAGCTGCCTGGGCACAAGCCAGTTGCAAGCATAGGTAGTCCAAGGTTTGCTAAGGTGGCAAGCGGAAACTCTATCTGTATGTGGAAGGAGAGCACAAAAAGGCAGCTTCACAAATCCTATTTATAGAACATTGCTGTCCTATTTAGGAACTTTACTGGTCTGTTTCCAGATGGAAACTGGAAGCCAACCATTCATTTTTCCCACTCTCTTCTAATAAAATATTTAAGAATAGAAAAATCTGTATAGGTACAATGAAGACTACCATAAAATGCTAGAAACGTTATGAAATTTATGTAGAATGGAATGGGTTGGGGAAATTTCTAATCATCTCCAAATTGATAGCATCTGAGAAAGCTTATCCAGGAAGCAAGTGGCAATATCCCTTAGAAACCACAAAATACATCTAACTGGCAATGGTAGGATCAAAGAGAAATGGGGTAGACGGAAGCAAAGTTTGCTTCTTTTTTTTTGTGGTACTGGGGGTTGAACCTGGGGGCATTCTACCTCTGAGCTACACCCCCAGCCCTATTTTTTATTATTTATTTTGAAACAGGGTCTCACTAAGTTGTGGAGGGCCTCACTAAGTAGTTGAGGCTGGCCGCGATCCTGCAATCCTCCTGTCTCAGCCTCCCAAGTACTGGGATTACATGCATGCGCCACCACGCCCGGCCAAAGCTTGATTCTGTGAATTACTTAAGAACATGCTCCAATGTTGGGCACCAAGTGTTGGCTGTATTTCTCAACTCCAGTCTTTACATGGAATCAATTGAATGTTAATAAAAGTGGAGGTATAGCTATAGCGAATGCTAATGTCAGCATTGGGGGAGGGTGAGGGTGCAGTTAAATGGATTGCCCTAATCAACACAGAAAAGAAACCATTTTGGCCATATCTTCCCTATGGCATGGCTGACTCTAGCATTTCATCCTCCATAACCAGTAGCTGGATCTCTAGCTTGCCAAAAGCAACCCCCAAATAGTAGTAGCAGGAGCTGAGACAAGGACTGGCTGTGGAACAGTTATAAGGATGAAATTTGGATACTATCAGTCACTTAGAAAAATTAAAGATCTCAGAGCACAGAATGGATGGCCTTGGCAATCTCTCAACCCCCACTTAGTGGGTGAAAAAGTGCTAAGTAAAGGAGGGAGGATCGCCACGGCTGACATCTAACAATGACAGTGCCAGTTAGTTGTGGTATCAGTGTTCCACCTAACTTTAAGTTTGTACCAAAGTAAGGAAGGGCCATCATTCAGCACACCAGGATCATTCCTACCACATGGTGGTGGCTCCTTCCCATCACTCTTCACAGGCAAATAGACCTCTAATCTAATAAACAAAACTACTAAAGGGAAAAATATCTCATTTCCTCTTTTTCTAGAGCTAAACGATGTGAAAGGAATCCACATAATTTCTAACAGAAGACTTAATAATGGGAGTCTATACCTCTCTGCCCAAATGAAAAAACAAACAAGTCCATGGATATATGAGAAGATTGACACTAAGAAAAAAAGGAGTCACTTCAGAAATCAGAGAAATGAAACATACTTAATCTAAATACATATACATATGTAAATTGCACTGCCTTATATGAAGACAAATCTCTGGAATCAGAAAATGTATCATTGTAAAGAAAAACACTATTATCACTTACCAAGCATTACAACAAGAATAATAATGACTACCAATAATAGAAGCTACTATTTATTGTGCACTTGCTGCATGCTGAGCACTGTTTTAGGCTATGTATATATATTAACTCATTTATTTCTCATAATATGCTGTAGGATGGGTACCATCAATTTGCCCATTTTAAAGATGATGACACTAAAAGCTGGGCATGGTGGCACACGCCTGTAATCCCAGTACTTGGGAGTCTGAGAGAGGAGAATCAGAGGTTTGAGGACAGCTTTAGCAACTTAGTAAGACCCTGCTTCAAAATAAAAATTTTTAAAAAGGCTGGGTGTATCTCAGAGATAGAATCCCTAGAACCAAATAAATAAATAGATAAAGAAAGAAAGAAACAAACAAACAAAGGAGTGCAGATCAGTGGTAGAATGCCCTTGGATTTAATCCCCAGCTCCACAAAATAAAATAAAATAATAAAAAAATAAAATAAAATAAAATAAAATAAAATAAAAATATGATGACCCTAAGACAGAAAAATTAAATAACATGCCATGATCACATATATATATAATAGAAGTAACAATAGATAGGGCTCTGTCAAAATCTGAATCTGAAAATTAGAAAAGATGCTTCAAGATATTCTCCCAAACTCAAAAGAAAATAATAAAAAGATTATTATGATTGAAAAGATCAGAAAAGTGGAAGCAATTCTTTCTTTTCAAGTGCAAAAGTTTTGAATTTTGATGAAGACCAATTTATCTTTTTTTGATAGACCATGATTTCCATGTTATATCTAATAAATCTTTGCCTAACTCAATAATTTTCTCCCGTGCTTTATTCTACAAGCTTGTTGTTTTGGCTCTTACATTTAAGGCTATAATCTATTTTATTGTGTGAGGTGACAGTCTAACTTCATCTTTTAGCATGTGAATATCTAATATCCCAGTTCCATTTTTTGAACAAGCTACACTTTCCACCAAAGAACTACCTGGGCACCTTTGTCAAAAATAAATTCACTTTATATAGAAAGATTTATTTCTGGACTCTTAGATCTGTTCCATTGACCCATATGTCTATCTTTATGCCAGTACCACTGTCCTAAAAACTGGCATTATAGTAAGTTTTTGTCTTGGTCAACATCCTCACTGATATAATCCAAAACAACTTAGAGAAAGGAATATTTATTTGCTCAAAGTTTGGATATTTAGAGGTTCAGTCCATGTCAAGCCCAGTCTCCAGAGCTCAGGGCATGGTGGTGGGAAACAGAGAGAGGGGGACAGCAAGGGCTCTGCTCTCACATTATGGAGGCTGGAAGCAAGAGAGAGAGCAGGGGTAGGAGGAACCATATAATCCCCAAGGCCTCACCCCCTGGAACCCCTCCTTAGCAACCAAGCCCTGCTTCAAACATTGCTACCTTGTTTCCATGAGGGCTAGTGGAACATTCTAAATCCAAATCATTACATTCTGCCCCTGGCCCCCTAGACCAGATCTCTTAATCCATCTCCAAGAGTTCCATAATCTTAACAGTTTTAGCATCCTCAAAAGTCCCAAAGCCCAAAGTCTCCTCAGACTCAAGGTAAACTCTTAGCAGTGAGCCCCTGTAAAAACAAAAAACAATGTACACACATCCAATGTACAATGGCACAGAGTAAACATATGCGTTTCAAAAGAGAGGAATAAGTCCACTGAAAGAAGGGATTGAACCAAAACAGCATAGAAATCCAGCAGGGCAAACATTTGATCCTGAAGATTCATTTCTGGCATACAAGGCACATGGTGGTGAGATGTGATCTCCAAGGGGCCTTGGCAGCCCTACCCCTACAGCCTGTTGATTGCAATGGTGGGGGGGCATACTGGCTCTTCTAGCCTGTCTCCATGGCTCAAAGCTTCCAGCCTTTCCTCGTGGTCTTTCCATGTTTCTGGCACTTCTGAATCTCCAAGGTTTTTCTTACAACTTTGGCTTCACTCTCACAGCTTCACAAATTGCCCCATTTGGGCCTGCTTGCAAGAATTCTAACCCTGCCACACATTGCCCTGCTTTCCAGGCCTTCCTTTGAAATCTGAGGGGAAGACTCCATGACCCCTTTTTTCCAGTACAGCCAGCATTATGTGTGCATAGAGATCAATCACCAGCAGGAAAGGAAGTCACTCCCTCTATAATCACTGCCACTGGGCCCTTTACAATCACAGCCCCTGGGCTCACCTCCAATATGACCACTGCTGGGCCCACCTCCATTCAGGCTGCCATTGGCCCCACCTCCATCCAGGCCGCCTCTTCCTTTCATCCATCTTACTTTCTTCCACAACATCATCCCTCTGGGTCCCGATTTTACACGTCTTTCTGGTCATATTGCAAATCTATAAAGTCTCTCTGCTTTGCTTTCCATTACCAATGTTTGATGTACAACTCACTGAACACAGACATTAACATCCATAATTCAGTTTGGATACTTTAGTGTTTTAAGATTCCCTCTCCCAGCTTAATCCATCCATTGTCTTTAAATTCAGTGTCACATAAAGTTTCAGGACACAGGCAAAATGCCAATAAGTTCTTTGTAACAGGTGTAGCCTGGTAAGAATGTAACAGGTGTGGCTTTTACTCCATTTTCCTCTGGAGTCCTCTTTGTCCTCTGAAATCTCCTGAGCACAGTCTCTACCATCCACCTTTCTAGCCACATTCTGGCCCTTCCAAGTTCCTCTCACAAACCAGTTCCAAAGACTCAAAAAAAACAACACATGATCACACTTAGATACAGCAGTTACCGCACTCCTCTGATATCAATTTCTCTCTCAGTCAACATTCTCACTGATGTAATCCAAAACAACTAGCCACACAACTTAGAGGAAGGAATATTTATTTGCTCACAGTTTTGGATATTTAGAGGTTCAGTCCATGTCAGGCCAGGTCTGTGGAGCTCAGGGCATAGAGACAGGAAGCAGAGTAGAAGAGAGTAAGGGCTTTTTTCTCGAATCATGGAGGCTGGAAGCAAGAGAGAGAGCAGGGGGAGAAGGAACCACATAATCCCCAAGGCCACGCCCCTAGGGACTCCTCCTCAGCAACCAAGTCCTGCTTCCAACATTGCTACTTTGTTTCCATGAGGGATAAAGGGACATTCTAAATCCAAACCATTACAGTTTTGAAATCAGGAAATGAAAGTCCTACAATTTTGCTTTTTCAAAATTGTTTTGGCTATGCTAAGTGTTTTGCCTTTCCAATCTGCTTGTCTGTTTCTGCCCCCAAAAAGTGTGTCATTATTTCAATGAGGATTGCAATTGAATTTATAGATAAATTTAGAGAGAACTGCCATATTAATAATATTGACTCTTGCAATTCATGAACACGGAATGTTTCTCCCTTTACTTAGATCTTCTATCCCTCTCAGCAAAGCTTTGTAATTTTCAGTGTACAAGACTTGCACTTCTTGTGTTAGATTTATTCCAAAAGTATATAGTATTCAATTATAAAAGAGACATATTATATAACATGTTATAAAATAACTATGTAAATTATATATTCCTAAATTATGAATTGATTTTTTAATTTTTCTTTTTAGATGCTATTATAAATGGAAATTTATTCTTATATTTTTCTTAATTATCTTTTGTGATTCCATTGTACTGGTTAAAATTGACAGTGACCAGACATGGTGGCACACTCCTATAATCCCAGTACTTAGGAAGCTGAGACAGGATGACTGTCAGTTCAAAGTCAACCTCAGAAACTTAACGAGGCTCTCAGAAACTTAGTGAGACCCTGTTTCCAAATAAAAAATGAAATAGGGCTGGGAGTCTAGCTTAGAGGTAGAATATCCAGTACCACCAAAAAAAAAAAAAAAAGACAGTATATGGAATAGTAAGAAACAGACCATTTTGAGCTAGAGATACACCATGGCTATGGCCTATGTAGGCTGCTCTCAGAAGTGGGGTGGTGAGAGACACAGGATCAATTTCTGCTGCCTTATTTGAAGACACAGGGGGATGCCTCTGGCACATGGAGATGTGGAATATTTAGTACTTATTTTCCTCAACTTAAGTCTTTAGCAGCAATTCTAGAACAACATGGAAAGCTTTGGCTATTATTCTATTTTTAACAATCTTCCCCCTCTCTGGGATATCTTCTGCATTTAAAAAAGAGAAACCACATTCAATAATGTTGAGTGGCTATCTTTCAGTAGCTGCTCATCAATGAACTCCTTAATAAAGGGAATAAATATAAGAGAAGATGGGCAAGGAGCTAACATTTGCTGAAAGTCTACTATGTGACAACCACTTCACAGAAGTTATTTTATGTAAATCTTATAAGGCCTTTGAGAGGTAAGTATCATTATTACAAATTTTCAGTAACAAAACTCAGACAGCAAGATTATGTAGTTCACCCACAACACATAAATATAAGCATAAACCTGGGATTTCTACTTACTTCTAAATCTAAAATTTAAACCTGTGCCTCAGATTCCAAGTCCCACTAGATCCTATTAATACACTATGCTACCTTCCTTCAGGATGTGGCCCCTCTCTTCTTGAACTGGGGGGGTCCCAACCTTGTCTGAACATTGGAATCATTTGAGAGGTGTTTTCAAATATTAATGGGATAGGGGGAACTAGATAAGGGTAGCGTTTCTTAAAGCATCTAAGACTGAGAACCCCTACTTTAGACCTCTTTCTCCCAAGCCCTCTGCTCTAACCTTGCTGAAATGCTTGTGGGCTCTCCCCTAGAGGGCATCTTTGCTCTCAGTTCTGGGTCTTGGCACTTGCTCTTTGCCCTTAGTATCAAAGGGATACTTAGGATTTCTCCATCTGCCCATCCTATGAGATTTAGCCCCAGTGTTGTCACTCTGGGAATCTGTCCCTGGCCTTTGGATATAGTTTGTTACCATTTCACCCAAAAGGCACATTATCTATGGGCAAAATCTACTAATAACAATATAACCTGTCATTTATCCTAAGTTACATTACTATTGACAAATAATTCTTCTCTTTTAGAATCTAAGCTTTTAATTTTTTATTTTTATATTTATTTATTTATTTTTAATCTATCTATTTAGTACTGGGGATTGAACCCAGGGGAATTCTGCCTCTGAGCTATACCCCAAACCCCTTTTATCCTTCATTATGGAACAAGGTCTTGCTAAGTTAGCACACACTGGCCTCAAACCTGCGATCGTCCTGTCTCAGCCTCCCAAGTACTGGATTACAGGTGTGTGCCTCCAGCACACCCAGCTAGAATCTGAGCTCTTTGAGGACACAGATAAGTAGTCTCCTCTGTATCTCCATCTCATAAGATCATCCATGGCTGATATCAGGCGCTCAGAAATATTTGTTAAATTAATAGATTTTACTCTCATAGGAATAGAAAACACAATTTAGGCAAGAAGGGCTGCTGGTTCCCTGATTCTGCTATTTCTACCTATAATAAGCATGACCTTGAAGCCACATGGGCTGAGGTTTTTCTTACCAGGTGATCACCATCCAGATTTTAGTCCTAACATACAAAGATGAATAAAGTAGCCTCAGGAGAAAGCTGGCCTTGCAAGCTCAGCCCCTTAAAGTGACAGATTATGTAGCAGCGGGTGTTCAGCTAGCTCCCAGCTGGGCCCTTCCCTGCTTACCTGCTGTTCAGTTCCCTGGGCTCTGTCTGCAGGACAGGACAATTCTTGTTGCCCTTTCTCTTCACACTGAGGAACATTTGTGGGTTTAGTCACGAGTTTCAAAATTCCCAGAAACACTCAGGCTTATAATTGTGCATAGTTTCTCTTAGGAGTGGAGAGTGAGGCTGGCACTTAGCACATTCCTTTAGAAACCGTGAGCTACACTTCTGTACATCCCCTTCTCTGAAGCCTCCAAACTACTCTTTATTTTATTTATTCATCTTTTGTGTGTGTGCGGACCTGGGGATTGAACCCAGGGGCATCTACCTCCGAACTATACCCTCAGCCCTATTTTTTATTCTTTATTTTGAAACAGGGTCGCACTAAGTTGTGGAGGGCCTCACAAGTTGCTGAGGCTGGCTGTGAACCTGTGATCCTCCTGTCTCAGCCTTCCAAGTACTGAGGTTATAAGTGTGCACCACCACGCCCTGACAAACTACTCTTTAAAGTAGGCATTATCATTCTCATCTTACAGATAAGGAAGACAAAGGCCAGAGGTAACAAAGAATAATAACGTGTCCCATATCACTCAGCTAATCAGAGATAGACCTGGGGTCTAATGCCAGGTGTGTGGACTCTGGGGCTCCCTCAGTCAGTGGGGAGACTTCCCTGAATCCTGTTGAAGCAGGGTTCTCAGCTTCAGCAATATTGACCTTTGGAGTCAGATAAGTCTGTTTTAGGGGGATTGTTTTGTGCTCTGCATTGTGGCCCCCACCCATTAGATAATCAGTAGCATTTTCAAGTTGACAACCAAAATGGCCTCTAGAAATTACCAAATATCCCCTGGGGAGGAAATCACTCCTGGTTTCTTGCAAATTAAAGGATTTGACTTCATCCTGGTCTCAGATCTTGCTCACACACAACTGAAACTGATTAAGGGAATGTATGGGAATTGTATTGGATGACTCATAAAAATCTATGGGGATGTTGTAGAACAAGATTGGGGGGGGTGGGAGAGAAGGGACCAGAGGAGGCCAGGATGCCAAAATCTCCACAGGAAGATTTCATTCATTCTTTCAGCAAACATTTAATTTAATAAGTATTGCTTGAGTACCTACTATGTGCCAGGTACTTGGGATACATCAGCAAACAAGACAAAGTTCCCATCTCCACGAAACTTGCATTCCAATGGAGAAAAACATAAGCAATAAACATGAAAAATAAGTAAATAACATAATATTTTAAAAGATGGAAAATGCAATCTTTCTAAAAAGTAGAAGAAGGAGCTGGGTACGGTGGCACATGCCTGTAATCCTAGTACTTGGGGGGCTGAGATAGGAGGATTACAGGTTCGAGGCCAGTTTCAGCAACTTAGGGAGACCCTCAGCAACTTAGCAAGACCCTGTTTCAAAATAAAAACTTAAAAGAGTTTGGGATGTAGCTTGGGGATAGATAGAACACCCCTGGGTCCAATCCTCAATACTTAAAAAAAAATAGAGGAAGGTAAGTGGTTATGTGAGTGCTGGGAAAGATAGTGACAGATAAGTCTCTTTACATAAAAAGTCTAGCTGAGGCATCTCTCCCATATGCTGGTCACTACTCCCAGCCCTAGGCCCACTGCCCCCTGGAGAACACTAGGACCAATGTTTCCCGGAGATGGTGGGTGTCATTGCTAGAGGGATAAATTCTTTGTTTTCTGCTTGTTTGCATCAATAGTTTGATATGCACAATCTCAGGCATAAGCATCTGCTTGAACAGCCTAGATCATGTGACTGCATCCCGGCTCCTAGGACAGGGGACAGCAAGAGTCTGTCCATTTTGGTTACTGGAAACAGGCTCCCTTTCCCATGTACGATGCCAAGCAAAAAATAAATAAATAAATAAAAGAATGCCCACTTTTTGAACATAAACCTAGTAATTAGGCCAGCAGACAGGGCAGATGAAAGGAACAAGTAACAATATCAGAGCACATTAGCAGAGGTTTATGAGATGAGACCAATAAAAAAGATTCCGAGACCCACTCGGTTGAGCCCATTATGTGTCTTCTTATAAACAGTTTTTTTTTAAAAGTCAACAAACTGTAAATAATTCTGTACAAACTAGATTTCCACTCCAATGAATTTGTGTTAAAGTCTGATGAAGAAAAATTGAGCTGTTTAAATTGCTGTTTCCATAACCAGTGTTGAGTATTCCATTTAAATTTGTAGGAACAGTGACTAGGGCACAGGGGTCGTCACACGCAGTCTTTCTCCTGTGTTGTATTAAACAGCTCTTCTGGCTGTTTGCATAAATATGGGGCCTTGATTCATCCTCTAATTATTGTCATGATGCAGTTCAGTCATGAAATGTCTAAATAAGCAGAGAAATGAACATTGGTGCTCCTTCCCTTTGAGTTAATCTACTTAAGTCCATTTTGCATTTTTTTGTTTATGAAATTTTCATATTGGTTGGTGGATTTGGAGCTGATGCCAACAGGATTAGAAGGTAGCCATGTGATGCCAGACATTAAGTATTTTAATACCCCTCTAGTGGAGCCTGTGGGGCAATTGGCCAGTCTTTAACATAAGTCATGAAAGAACCTTACAGGGCATGAGATCCACCTTCATTTCACAGGAGTGAAAATAGAGGTCAAAGAAAGGCAAGATCTTCTTCAAAGATCCATAGTAAGTCCCTGACTTCCTTTTTCCCTTTCTGGTCCACGATGGGAAGAGATCTAGAGAATTAAGATGAGTAGAACCTCTGTCCAATGGAAGCATAATGCCAGACACACGTGTCATTCTAAATTTTCCAGTAGCTGCAAATTTAAAAAGTAAAAAAGAAAGTAGGTGAAATAAGCATGAGTAATACACATTTATTTTACTCAAAATGGCACTATAAGAAGGTATTACTATCAATTTCACTAACATATGGGGAAGAAGGAGTGGGGAGCAAGGTGGAATAAAGAGAGAAATACACCAAGAGCTGTGTGTAGGTATGTTTTTATCACACTGAACCTATGATATATAATTGCAATGCACTAATAAAAGTATTTTATTTTATTTTGAAGCACTGGGGATTGAACCCAGGGGCATTCTACCTCCAAGCTACACCCCCAGCCCTATTTTTTATTCTTTATTTTGAAACAGGGTCTCACTAAATTGCAGAGGGCCTCACTGAGTAGCTGAGGCTGGCCCTGAACCCGGATCCTCCAGACTCAGCCTCCCAAGTACTGGGATTACAAGCATGCACCATGACACCCAACTAATAAAAGTATTTTAAAAACAAAATAGTATCACTTCAACATATAATCAATAGAAAAATTATTAATGGGATATTTTACATTCCTTATACTAGTTCTTCAAAATGCTGTGTGTGTTTAATATTGACGACATATCTCATTCAGGAATAGCTACATGCAGCTGGTGTTTAATGTGCACCACATTAGAGTGCACAGGAACTTGTTTTATTTCTGTATATGGGAAGTTCCTTCTCTAGCCAATGAGTTCTCAAAATATCTTTAAGAGTTGGCAGAATGTAAAAAAAGAAAATCAAAACATTAGAAATTTCAAGTTAGGCATTTGGAAGATATTCAGTGCCTTGTAATGTGTTTTTAGAGAAGATGAAGTACATTTCCCTTTCTGTCAATTCTAAGGAAAAATTTCAACTCTACAAATACTTCTTGAATGCCAACCATGAGCCAGGCACTGTGTGAGGCTCTGCAGATGCCCCCTCAACAAGCCAGGCTTTCCTGTCCTCAAAACCCGTGGCCCTCTGCTGAGGCGCCATCTGTACAAAGAGGGCTGCCCGGAGCTGGGGAGGGATAAACACCATCTCTGCCATGTGGCTCTAGCAGAGCTCTGTGGGAAACCTGTGACCACATGAAGAGAACAGAATGAGGTGTTGGAACTTAGAGGTCCTAGGGTTTTAACCAATTGAAAGATACACAAAACTCAGATGCAGGGGGCAGGGTGTCAATGTGTCAGCCTGATGCTGCTAGATAGAGTCAAGGATAGAATAAGCATCCTTCTCCTTCCCTGTGAATTATAGAGACAACAGCTGGACACTTTGAGCATGCTGCAGAGCCCAGACCCTTTCCAGTCTCACCATCAGATAAGTCATTTCACCTCTGGAGGTTCCAGGGGGCAGGCTGGTCAGGGCATGTTGGTTCTTTTTACTTGGGGATTTTCCTCCCTTTGGCTTTAACATCAAAGCACATGGCCAACCAAGAGTGCTGGCATCCCTGTGAAATGGGCAGGAGAGGGGACAGACTTTCATCAGAACGGGTCTTCTGTATAGCCACCCTGCAGACACCAAGCACTCCTTCAGGACCGGTGCAGGGCTGCTCAGTTTCTGGCCCCCAAAGGACCCTGGAATGGATCCAAATAACATATTAGCTGAAGGACACACTGAACTTTAGGCCAAAGAGGCACTCACTGCCCTATTTCTTTATTTTAAAAATTGTTTTATTAGTGAATTGCAATTATATATCATAGTGAGGTTCAATACATGCACACAGCTCTTGTGTATTTCCCTCTGCATTCCACCCTGCCCTTCCCTCTCTCTCCCCACATATGTTAGTGAAATCGGTAGTAATACCTTCAGAAATTGCCATGGTATTATTTGATTTCTAATTTTGAATTATACATAGCTCCACTCCCTAGAGCGGCCCACTCAGAGAATGAGCAACAAGTACAAATGACAACATAGAATTTTCCCAAGAATTACAATGCCAGTCACATAAATAATGAAAAAGAATTAAAATCAGAATACTATAGTGATGCATGCATGTTTATAGCAGCACTATTCACAATAGTCAAATTATGGGACCAACGTAGGTGTCCATCAACCAATGAATGGACAAAGAAAATGTGATACACAATAGAATTGTACTTAGCCATAAAAAAGAATGAAATTGGGTCCTTTGCAGGAAAATGGATGGAACTAGAGAATATTGTACTAAGTGCGATCAGCCAGTCTCAGAAACTCAAAGGTCATATGTTTTCTTTCCTATGTGGAAGCTAGAGAGAAAATAGGAAACAAAGGGACTTAAGATAAATGAGGAGAAAGACCAGTAGAATATGAGGAGACTGAAGGAGGGAAGTGGAGAGGGGGAAAGAAGACTTGATGAAGGAAACAGTTCAAATAGTGTTATGTCCATATATGAAGGCATCACTACCAACCTCACTAACACGTACCAGGAGGGGAGCGGGTGGGACCTGGAGGGAAACACACCAAGTGCTGTGTGCACGTATGTTCGTATCACTTGGAACCTCACTATGATGTATAATTACGATGCACCAGTAAAAGTATATGTAAAAGCCAGGCATGGTAGCACACACCTGTAATCCCAGTACTTGGGAAGCTGAGACAGGAGGATCACAGGTTCGAGGCCAGCCTCAGCAACTTAGCAAGATGTGGCAACCTAGTGAGACTCTGTTTCAAAACAAAAAATTAAAAGGGCTGGGGGTGTAGTTTGGAGGTAGAATGCCCCTGGGTTCAATCCTTAGTACCACAGTAAATAAATAAATATAAACTTGATTTATTTTCAAAAGGTATATTTGAAAAATAATAATGAATGCTCTAAGTTGGAATCTAAGTATTCTGAACCCCTTTCCCTTTCGAATTTCCAAAGAAAAATGGAGGCCCCAAAACATAAGTTCCCTTCCCTTATAACTGAAACTTCATGCAGATTTTCATGATTTTTTTTTCCTCTCTCTCTCATCCCTTCATCTGTCAATCACAGCCACTGAGTTCCCTGGTGGAAAGAAGTTCCTTTTAGCAGCTCACAGTCTGGGCTGGCTTTTTTTTTTTTTTTTTTTGCGGCACCGGGAATTGGACGCAGGGGTGTTCTACCTCCGCGCTACACCCCCGGCCCTATTTTTTATACTTTATTTTGAAACCGGGTCTCACGAAGTTGCGGAGGGCCTCACTAAGGCGAGAGAGAGAGAGGGAGGGAGAGAGAGAGCAAGAGGTGAGGCTGGCCGCGAACCCAGATCCTCCGGTCTCCGCCTCCCAAAGTACTGGGATTACAAGCGTGCGCCACCACGCCTGGCCTTGGGCTGGTTTTTTCTGAAGTGGTTGAAGCTCTTTCTGGTTCTTTATTTTATTTTATTATTTATTTTGTAGAACTGGGGATTGAACCCAGGGGCATTCTACCTCTGAGCTACACCCTCAGCTTTTATTTATTTATTTATTTTTGTTTTGTTTTGAAACATGGTCTCACTAGGTTGCTGAGAGTCTGGAGAAGTTGCTGAGGCTGTCCTCAAACCTGCAATCCTCCTGTCCCAGCATCCCAAGTACTTGGGATTACAGGTGTGCACCACCATGCTTGGCTCTTTTTGCCTTTTAACATGTGGCTGCAAAATTATTAAAACTTCCATATAGTTCAAACTATATTTCTATTGGGCAATGCTGCTACAGGCATGAGCCACTGTGCTCAGCTTTCAGCTTGATATTTTAGACTCCAAGTACCCACAGTACACAGAAAGTTACCCTAGCACCAGCCTCAAAAGTTATCCTCAGGCCCGAGAGCAGTCATTCCAGGAAATGCTCAGTTTGCAGGATGCAGAGTCACTCCACCCCACACTGTTATTGGCAGCAAAGAGTCTAGTAGAGATTTAGTGGCTTCTTGAGTAAATAGAAAAGTCTCAAGGGAGAAGAGCAACCCTTCTTTGTTCCAGTCTTGCAGGATGCTGGCCATCTAAATGGACCATCTCAAGTTCATGACCAATGAACTTTTTACTGAAGTGGAAGAAGCCCCTCGTCAAGGGCATAATTGTGCTCCCAAATCCTCCTCCTCCCCACCCAGGCAGAAGCCCTGAGGTCATTCAGATCGCCGACTCCTTGCCCACCTTCCCGAGACCCCTGTCCCGTCGGTCTCTGCTCTCCGGCTGAGCTGGTCCGTTGCACCTAGGCTTCTCCTAGATGCCTGAAGATCGGCAATGCCTCCTGTCACGTGCTTTGTCCTGGAATCTTGCTTTTTCAGCTTTTTCATTTCCTATGCCTTAGTTAAACTTCTCTGCTTCAATTGGGAATACAAAAATCCCTTTCCATCCACTCTTTTCCTATTTCAGCAGGATTTTACTTTCCAGAGCTGAGAAAAAGGGAAGAAGGCAGAAAACAAGTTAAAAAAGAAATAATTTGTCGCCCTCCCCTCCCCACCAGTGCTCAGCAGTACACAAATTGTAAATGTTAAAAATCAGCTTATATGCACTTGAACCTTGGGGCACAGGGACTGGGAAAACATCATAAAAGATCTTAATAGTCCCCTTATAGTCTCAGGGGAAGTGAAGCACTTGTCCCCTCCACATGGGACTCTAAGGTCCCCAAGGAGTGAAGCACATCTTCACTGTCACTTCCCTATGAAAGATCTTCATGAGGCCCAGAGGGAAAATCTCTACCTGAGTCTCAGACTGACCTCTGTGTGCTAAGGTGAGGTCCCAAATCAATCCATCGCGATCTAAAATGAACACAAGACATAGCCTCACTTGGGTGACCAACCAACCCACAAAGGCCACTCATATTAAAGGAGCTTGTTCAAGCCAAGTATTGTGGTGCATGCCTGTAATCTCGGTATTGGGAGGCTGACACAGGAGGATCCTGCATTGGAGGCCGACCTCAGCAACTTAGTGAGGCCCTCAGTAACTTAATGAGACCCTGTTTCAAAATAAAAAATGAAAAAAGCTAGGGGTATAGCTTGGAGGTAGGACACCTCTGGGTTCAATCCCCAGCACCACCAAAAAATTAAAAATAAAATAAATTTGAAGAAAGAAGCATGTTTAGCCAGCCCCTATTTAAACCAAATGACTCACCTACAATGAACACCAATCATGATGCAAACCATTGCGGACTATGTACAGCCAACTGGTCTAATTAAACTTCCAAACCAGCTGCACCATGTTCTATCATGAAGGATTCGGGTCACCATACCATTTATTGTTTCTCTTTAGGGTTCCCCAGTCAGTACTTATGCTGAGAATTCAAAGTGAAGGTGAACTGTACCTTTCTCCATTTCATATTGTGAGACACATGAATCTTATAGTGATCAAAATACTTTACTGCTGAAAAGTTGAGTAATATTAGAAAATAGAACATGTAGCAAAGGACTAAGTGCTCTCCCCCCTAGTTGAAAGCAGAAGATCTGGACAATGGTAGACTGCCCCCTCAGGCCTCTTCCCATTCACACTTCCACCATGACCCTGCAAGGGCCGAGCCTGCCCAGGTTTCTCATCATGTGCAGAAGGCAGAAGAGAGAAGGCAGCTGGTAGCAAGATTCCAAAATAGAGCGATGGAGGATAGGTAAGGACACACCTGTGTGATGGCCCTCTTCCAAGTCTCACCCATGAAAGAGGTTACTACAGCCCCAAGAGAGGAGCACAGGAAGGAGGAGGGAAAATCAGAAAACACCGCCCAGGGCTCTTGGTGCACATTTCCATTTTTATGGCTGGCAGTAATGTGGTGTTATTGTTCAGACATTGAATGTCCCCTGGAAGAGCTCATGTATTGACAATTCAAAATGCTCAGAGGTGAAATAATTGAACCCTGAGTGTTCTATTCTCATCAGTGTATAAATCCATTGATGGACTGATAGATTTATTGGGTGATAAGGTAGGCAGGTAGGGTGTAGCTGGAGGAGGTAGTTAACTGGGGGTGTGACCTTGGGAACTATATATGTACCTTAACCACCCCTCTCCATGCATGTGCACATTCATTCTCCCTTTCTCTCTCTCTCTCTCTCTCTCTCTCTCTCTCTCTCTCTCTCTCTCCCCTTCCCTCCCCTTCCTGCCACCATGCCCTGAGCTCTGTAGACTTCACCTGGCCTAACATGGATTGCAACTTTTGAAAACTCCAGAACTATGAGCAAATAAATCTGCCTTTCTCTAAGTTGTGGTCATCAGGTATTTTGGGTCACAGCAGAGAGAATCCTGGCTGAAACATGTGGGGAAAAGAAAAGGATAGTTCTACACACACAAAAAAAAATACATATGAGGAATTACCTCCAACAAAACTACTTGATAGTATAAAGCTAATCCTAGCAGGGATCTTAAGACCCACAGATGATGACTTGCTGGTGGTAATACAACAAAGACAATCTGAAATCCCAGACACCTCCATGCTCCAATTTATGCTCTCTCCTGAGACCACAAACGTTTATTCATTTATTTTTAAGCTAACAATTAGCAAGCACTCACCATATACCAGGTGTGCAGTATCACATTTAATCTACATAAAAATCTTATGAGGAAGGGGCCACTGTTATGGCCATGTTACAGATATAGAAATTTGCCCACGGAAAAGTTAAAGAACTTATCCAAAGTCACACAGCTAGTAAAATCAATGGAAGTGGGTTTAAAACTCAGACAGTCTGGCTCCTGAGTGTGTGCCCTAACTGCACAGCCTATAGTTAGATGGGCATATATCCTGGAGTCTAGGCCCCTGGTCTCAGTTACCACTGTTCTCTCCATTCTTGGCTGTGGGGATCCTGCTTAGGGATGAAATAGGCCTGGCTAGACTGTGTGGGAACTCCTTCTACAACCCAGAAACAGACCTACTTCCTCATTAACTCCTACATTCACAAAGATCCCACCAGGTAGTTTCTTGGCTCACAGGTAGAGTGATAGAAAGACATTGTTCCTGCCCTATGTGATCCACAATCTTCTCTGGAAAACTGATATGTGGGGATCACTACAAAACAACACGGTATGTGCTGAGATAGGGATGTGTAAGATGAAAATGGTATTCAGGGACAGATGAAAATGTGGTTAATTCCTATATCACGTATAGTACTAGTAGGACACCTATGACACACTCAACTGGGTCACTTGAAGAGAGACTCATGAAGAAACTATCTACAGAGGAGAAAGCAGAGATTAGATGCAAAACATGGGATTTGCAATAGCTAGAAGCCATCAGTACCCCCTAGGTCTGTCAAGTAGCACTCTACATATATCTCCTCTTTCCAGATTCCAGTAACTATTCATTGTCTCAGGAAAGGTGAATTTTAGGAACTATGTGTGTGGGCTACTAACTGGATTCGTATTAATATTCACTAAGATAAGCACATTGACGATGTTTTAAATATACTCTATTGGTACATTGTAATTTTACATCATAGTAAGGTTCAAAGTGATACAAACATACAAGCACACAGCACTTGGTGTGTTTCTCTTCAGATTCACCCTTGCTCCCCCTCCTCCCCATACATGTTAGTGACACTGGTAGATACCTTCATATATAGACATAACATTATTTGGACTGTTTCCTTCATCAAGCCTCCTTTTCCATTCCCACCCCCTCTCCCAACCCCCTTCTACTATTCTACTGGTCTCTCTCATTTATCTGAAGTCCCTTTTGTTTCCTATCTTCTGTTTATCTTCCACACTTGAGAGAAAGCATACACCCCTTGACTTTCTGAGACTGGCTGATCTTACTTAGCATAATATTCTCTAGTTTCATCCCTAAAGAAGAAAAATTATGATATTGATGGTTTTTTAAATTGCTTTTGGCTACAGGCTGTAGCTCCAGCTCTTATGTGGGTTACATGTTTACAGACATTCATAAAACTATGTATTCAGTGGGAAGCTTGGTTGAGGCAGAAGATATGGAGAATGGAGCTTGCCAAAAAAGGAAGTTTGGAGCCAGACTGAAAGTACTCTTACAATCCATGTCTGCTAGGGAAATGCAAAGAGAGAGAGAGAGAGAGACAGAGAGAGAGAGAGAGAGAGAGACAGAGAGAGAGAGAGAGACAGAGAGAGAGAGAGACCTAGGTTCAATCCAAGAAGTGAGAGCTTGACCAGGAAGTGAAAGAAGAAACAGATCCTAACTGGGGAGAAATGCAGGAAGGTTGGTTTATCAACCCAGACAACAAGCTATACGAATTGAGGTGCTAGTAAGCTGGTAGTCAAAGTGAGGGCTGAATAGAGAGCCGAATCAAACTGAAGGGGTGTACAGTTGCAGTGCTTTACTGACCTAGGAATATTTTTTAAAGAGGGAGCACATGAGTTTCTACCCTACTGCCTCTGTTAAGGGAACCCTGTAGCCCTGCACAAGCTGGAAGTTGAAGCCCAATAACCAAAGTACTAGCTGAAGATGAGCCTCAGCATTTGAGTTGGAAGGCCAATCCTTTCCTGTCTGCCACGGAGTGGGAGAGCAATAAACAAAGGCAGCAGCAGTAGAAAGAACAGAGACTGCATTGACAACTGTAGTGGTCCTGGTTCTGGTCTTTGGTTGCAGGCAAAAGAAACAGAATACAAAGCAGCCAATCAACTACCCAAGAAGTAAGTGGCAAAGCCAACAAAGTAGGAAATCTCGGGAGGGTCTTATGGGATAACAAAGGTGTGGCACGACCTATTCTCCACCTCATTTCCTCCTCATGCATACATCTAGACATTGAATGAACTTGGGGACCCTTCCCTTGGCTGGATGGGTGCTCAGGGTCAAATGTTAATCTATTAGCTACCACCAAGCACAGTGGCACATGCCAATCCCAGTACTTGGGAGGCTGAGACAGGAAGATTGCAGGTTCAAGGCCAGCCTCAGCAACTTAGCGAGACCCTGTTTCAGAATATAAAATAAATAAAATAGGGCTGTGGGTGTGGCTCAGAGGTAGAACACCCCTGGGTCCAATCTGTAGTATCATAAATATACATAAATAAATATATAAGCTACCCTTGCCACAGGTAACCTCTGAATCTAGGGACCTGACCAGACTTGTGAAGGGAAAGTCAAATGTGAACATTTGAGGCTGACATGGAGGTAAGTTTCACTAGACCAAGTACCTGAGTATATCAAAGCACTGGAAAGGTGGCTGTGCTGTATTGGAGGTTCTGTTATTCAGCTGGAGCTTCCTGAGCCCTGTCTGAAATGAGATTACTGAGAATGGTTGCAAATCACTTATGTGAAGGATGAATAGCCACACTCAATATGCCCCACTTAGAGATTAGCATAGTGTTTGGAGAACAGTTAAACATCATTACTTTAGAACAGAAATGTCCCACACAGTGGGTAAAAATAACTGCATACAAAATTGTAAAGACCTCCTCTTAAACCAGTGAATTTCTAGTCTAACAGGGAGATGGGTGATGGAGTTGGTCAGGCTGTTAGATTGTTTTTGCTTTCCTATACAGACTTGCTTTGAAGCCCCACAGTGATGGTGTTCATAGTTGTAGTGTTTTGTCTTCAACTAAGAATAGAAAGTTGTGTTGACCTGAGAGATTTATATTCACTCTTTGATATTCTCATCTGTCTTACTGCCAAGTCAATGTTTATTGGTACCACCTGAATACTCATGTTGAAGCCCTAAGAACCCAGATAGCCAGGACACCTGGCCTTGATTACTCAACACACACACACACACACACACACACACACACATACACACACACACAATCAAGGTTTCTCAACAGTAGCATTGTTTATTTTTTAGACAATTCTTTGTTGGGAGAGCTATCATGTGCATTGTAGATATTTAGCATCATCCCTGGCTTCTACCCATTGGATGCCAGTAATACCCTCTCCCCAGTAGTAGTAACCAAAAGTGTCTTCATATATTGACAAATGTCTCCTGTGGGTCAACATCCCCACTGGTTGAGCACCACTAGCCTAGACAATAAAGATCAGTATGGAAGCCCTTCCTCTTTTTCAAGGTAAATGTGAGGTCAAGGGACTAACCCAAGAGAAGTCCTTGCAGGCATTTTCCCTGAGCTCTAAAATGAACCCCATGCTCTAGATGGCAGCTAATAACCTGTGCAATTGGCACAAGGAAATTCTCAGCTGGTTTCAAAGCTACCTTGTTTTATTTCATTATGACTGAACTGTTCAGAGAAAAGTCTGGCCCTGTTACAAAGTGCCCAACAGAAAGTCAGATGTAAAACTACACTGATATTCTAGCTAATTCCAGTTAGAATGCCAGTCATCAAGAATATAAACAACGATACATGCTGGCAAGGATGTGGGGAAGTAGAAAAGGTAGTATATAGATGCAAAGGACTTCTATTCAGCCATAAAGAAGAACAAAATTGTATCACTTGCAAGCAAATGGATAGAACTAGAGAATAGTATACTGAGATCAGCCAGCTTCAGGAAGTTAAGGATCATATGTTTTCTTTCATTATGTGAAAGCCAGAGAGAGAAAACAGGAAACAAAAGGGACTTCGATAAATGATCAGAGAGACCAGTAGAATAATAGAAGGGGACTGGGGGAGGGAGGGAGAGAGAGGGGAAAGAAGAATTGATGAAGGAAACAGTTTAAATAATGCTATGTCCATACATGAAGGTATCACAACCAATCTCACTAACATGTATGAGTAAGGGTGGGGAACAGGGTGGGATCCAGAAGGAATCCTGCCAAGTGCTGTGTGCCTGTATGTTATATCACGTTGAAGCTCACTATGGTATTTAATTACAAAAATGCACCAATAAACACATAAATAAAGAAAGCCAGATGTAAAACAAATAAAAAGAAGAGAAAGAATAATTCTTCAATATAAAGTAGTCATTAATTTTTTAAATGATGATTTAAAATAATTAGTAACTTATTGAAGGTTGTTCATTTGGTTGATGGTGCTGTACATCCCTGTCTGATTCCCAAAAGTTTTTGAGACCACTAACATGGTTCTTTGGAGACTTTTTCTGGCTGGGTAGAAACCATGGCATGTTTTTGTCCAGAAGGAGAGCAGTCAGATGGCACACTCTCGATTTCTTTCTCTGTGTTACTGGTGGATAAAGAGTGGGGCCACCACAATGCTGCTCAAGGTCTTCCCCCAGCAGAGAGCAACAGGGGAGAGGATAATGAACACTTGCTTTGAGGCTGCTTTGTACTAAGAATTTCAACTGTATGTGTAACCTCATCCTAGGTTTCAAAGCAGGTTCGCTGTGTACTGGTTACCAATTTCTCCAAGTCTAGTGAGACAGAACACACTCATGTGCAACAAGTTACTCTAAGTGGATTTATTACTTAGGGACAGGTGGCAAGGGACAGTAGAGGCCTAGAAGTCATTGGGAGTCAGTCCTGCCAAGGCTCAGGAAAGCCGTCCCTGGTGAATGGGATCTCATCTGCATGTGCCTTACTTGCACCACAGCTGAGGGACCCTGAAAGGCAGCCCATCCTGTATTGCACACCCTGGGGTTGCAGGACCCACTGGACTAGTGTTGAGGAACATTCTGTTCTTGGAGGAGACTGAAGTGGAGCTTCGGCTATTCTTGAAAATTGCAAGTGGGGAGGGCAGCTAGGTCAAGCCTAGGTTACCTAGAGAGCTGTCCTGCAAAGGTCATTTTATCGAGACTTAAATAATGACATTTCTGCATTCTGAGGGAAAGGAATTTACTCAGAAAAGAAGCAGCAGAAGAGAAGAACAAGCCAAGAAAATTCTACCTGTGGCAGGGGAAGCCAAGGAAACAAAAGGACACCATGTGAACATTATACCAAACGACAGCACTAGTGTAACAAGAGATAGGGAGGAGGTGCAGATGGGCCAAGACGTGAAGGATGGGGTCTTTAACTCAAAAATAGAAAGAAAGCACTGAAGTATTTTAGGTTTTGGTGGAAAGGAGAGCCTGCCATGGGATAAGGAATTGCTAAAAGGTATGGTCAGATTTGGATTTCTTTTAGTGAGAAGGGAAACAAATGCATGTACAGACCCATGAGTATTGTAAATGTAATCACCATGAAAACCAATGTCTAAATAGGATCTACAACAATTCATCTTCCCAGAAAGTTCCCTCTTACTCCTGTCCAGTCAACCTCCAACACCCACACACACAACTACCATTGTTCTGCTATCCTTCACCCCAAGCTAGTTTTGCTCATGCTTAGACTTTAGACAAATGGAATCACATGGTATGCATTCTTGTATGTGGCTACAGTGTAAACAGCAGATTACAGAGAAACAACAGGAGATATGAGGAGGCCCAACAAGAGGTAATGACCATTCAAACAACCAGGATGATAGTGCAGATGGAGAGGAAATGGATAGATTGAGGAGCAATCTATCTCTAAGGGGACATTAATAGTAAAGGATTGAATGTGGAGGTTGAGAAAGAGAGAGAGATGTCACAGATGACACACATCAGAGAGTTTGGCAGATGTTGAAGGTTTCAAGCCTTGGAAAGTCCAATAAAACCAACAACTTAAAATTATACATGAGTATGGTGATTATTCAAAATATTAAACATAAAATTACCATATGATCCATCAACTTTCAAAAGTATTGAAAGCAGGGACTCAAACAGATATTTGTACACCAACATTCATAGCAGCATGATTCAGAATAGCCATAAGGTGAAAACAACCCAAATATCAATTGACAGATGAATAAACACACAATAGAATATTATTGTGGTATATACACACAATAGAATATTATTCAGCCTTAAAGAGAGAGGAAATTCTGACACATGCTACAACATGGATGAAACTTGAGGACATCATGCTAAGTGAAATAAGCCACTTGCTCTCTCTCTATATATATAGATATATAGATATAGAGATCTATATCTATATATCTATATATCTATCTATCTCTCTCTCTATATATATATATATATATATCTCCCTCTCTCTTTCTCTCTCTATATATAGATATATACAGAGATATAGAGATATCTCTCTCTATATATATATATCTATATATATATAGAGAGAGATATCCATCAATATCTATATGGATATTGAATGATTCCACTTATATCTAGGTACCTAGAATAGTCAAATGCATAGAGACAGAAAATAGAATAGTGGTTACCAGAGGCAGGAGGGGGTAGGGAATGAGGAGTTATTGTTTAGTGAATAGTTTTACTTTAGGATGATGGGGAAAAAAGTTCTGAAGATGGACAGTGGTTGATGGTTGCACAACAGTGTAAATATACAAAATGCAGCTAAACTGTACACTTAAAATGGTTAAAATTATAAATTTTATGTTATGCATATGTCTCAGACAGCATTCTCACTACTGTAATCCAAAACAACTGACCACACAACTTAGAGAAAGGAAGATTTATTTTCTCACAGTTTTGGAGATTTCAGAGTTCAGTTCATGTCAGACCAGGTCTGTGGTGCTCAGGGCATGGCAGCCAGATGCAGAGACAGGGAGAGAGCGAGGCTCTGTTCTCACAATATGGAGGCCAGAAGCAAGACAGAGAACAAGGGGAGGAGGAACCTTCTATAATTCCCAAAGCCACACTCTGAGGGACCCCTCCTTAGAAACCAGCCCCCCCTCCAACATGGGTGCCTGGTTTCCATGAGGGCTAGGGGGACATTCTAAATCCAAACCATTATCTATTGTATTTCGCCACAATAAAAAACTACAAAGATAACTTAATTAGACACTCATTTTTTGCATTAATTAAAAGATTACTTAAAACATTTTTAATTGCCCAAGACAGCCTTCTTAAAACTTACTAGGCATTCCTTAATAGTCTTAAAGTTCTCCTGGTAGTCTTCCATAGGTCCCCACATATCCATAGTTAGTCCCAACTACTCTCTCTGCACCCCACCCTCACAATCTCTTCTTCTCTACCCCATCACAGTTTATGTTACTCTAGCTATTCACATTTTTAAAATATCCTGCCCTGATTTCCAGTTCCATGAGCTATCCCAGTGATCTTTCAAAAAGTCTTACATTTTTGCTTAAGCTAGTCTGTGTTAGGTTTTGACAGGTGAAAACCAAAGAGTAAATCTGTGTTTATAGTAAGTGTAATATAAAACAATGTGACAACTGAAATCAAGCCTATCACTAATATCTATAAATATAAATAAACTAAATGTACCCATAAAATATATTTTAGATTGGTTAACAAAATAAATATAATTCTAATGTTCTCTCAAGAAATACACAAAAAATTATTCAGAAAAGTGAAAACAAAAGGTAAAAAATTAAAAATTTAAAAAAGCAAATGAAAACAAGTGTTATGATTTTTGTCAAATATTTTATAATTGAGGGATAAAAACATTGAAAAAGAAAAGACGAATATTTTGTAATGCTAAAAGCCATAATGGATAGCGAAGTTATTACTGCTATTAATCTCTATGCCCCAAATAATATAGCAGCAACATTCACAAAGCAGAACTATGAAGACAGAAGGAAAAATAGACTTTGTTGACACTTTCTTCGGCTGGAGCTGCTGATGTATGAAGTTAACTGCCCCTGTCCACCAATATCTCCTTAAGGGAAGTTCACTCCTTTGTGTAAAACCCAGAGTAAGCACTGGGGCAAGTGAGAGGCCTGAGGTGCAAAATTAAGTGAGGCACTCACTCTCAGAATCTTGTAATCACAGAGTCACTTGTCTCAGCCTAGTCCCAGCTCTGGTAACAACTGATGGAAATAGAGGTGTGTCCTGTACTGTTACCATACATGGCTTGAGAGTGAGGGGTGAACCCCAAGGTCAGTCAGTTAGTAGTCAGTGGCAGGGGGTCCCAGTGCTCTTAGTCTTCCAGCATCAAATGTAAAGCATCATATGACATTCCTGGAGAGGACTAGAAAGAGAAGAATTTGCAAAGATGAGTGTAACATGGGTACCACCTCCAAATGCTCACATACAAGAAGGGGCCCTGGATAGCTATTAGGTTCCCAGATAGATTGCATATGAAGGCAAGATACCTTTGACAAATTCCATTTTCTGTCATTTCCAGAATAGTGATTTATTAACAAAATGTGCATTGTCTATGAAAAAATATTCACCATCATCAGCAATCAGGGAAATACAAATAAAACTACATTGAAATTCCATCTAACGACAGTCTGAATGGCAATCATCAAAAATATAAACAATAATAAATGCTGGCAAGGCAACCCCACTGTCCTGCATGGGGCGGCCCCCCGACCCCGCCTCAGCCAGCCGTGCCATCCCGCGCAACCCAGGCGGCCCTCCGCGCCCTGCCTCCGAATTCCACGCCATCCCGTGCCACCCGGGCGGCCCTCCGGACCCGGCCTCGGACCCCGGCATCCGGCCTCGGACTCTGGCACCCGGCCTCGGACTCTGGCACCCTCCTGCATGACCCGGGAGGCCTCCCGTGCCCCGCCTGGGACCCCCAAACCCTCTGGCACTGCTACCAGAGACCCATAGCCTGCACCTCTCTCACCTGCACGGGAGCCTCTGTGCTGCGCTTCAGAGCCCGGATACCCTCCAGCGCTGCCACCCGAGATCCAGGAGCCTGTGAACCTCCCTGGGGCCTGTGTGTGATCCTCTGCGCCGTGCCTCAGCGCCCGTGCACCCTCAGGCGCCGCCACCCAATACCTGGAGTCTGCATCCCCCTCAGGCCCACGTGAGATACACAGTG
Organism: Glis glis; assembly: GCA_004027185.1. Taxonomy (NCBI): domain Eukaryota; kingdom Metazoa; phylum Chordata; class Mammalia; order Rodentia; family Gliridae; genus Glis; species Glis glis. The sequence goes on along the minus strand of PVJS01007646.1, from coordinate 14,278 downwards.
CCGCACATCAGAGCCTGGACTACCTCCGGTGACGCCTCCCAAGATCCGGAGCACGTGTGCATCACTTGGGGCCTGGGCGACCCTCAGCACCTGCGCCTCAGAGGCCAGGCATAGTCTGGCACCGTCACCCGTGCCTCGGAGCCTACATCCAACACCGCACCTCAAAGTGTGCCTCACGTGCCAACACCCGAGCTCAGGAACCTGCGTGCCCCCCACACACACACCGCACCCCATCAACCAGATGGGAGGGAACCACAGCCTGCAGTGTACTGACCCAATTGGGGCTGCAGGGACCATCAAGAGGTCTTATACATAGAAAGGAAGATGATGCAGAGGCAACAGAAACACAAAATTGTAAACATCGAAAATAGGAGAATGAGGAACAGAAGTGATGCTTTGAGTTGGAAAAAAGGGAATGGATTTTGCTAACATGGAGATAGAACCATAATAACTTTTCCACAGGAACAGTGATTTTTCTCCTCAACTTTATCAGGTATTCTTAACAAGGAATCATCCTTGCATTCCTGAAATGAATCACACCTAGTCATGCTGTATTTTTGTTGGAGGTGTTGAATTCTATTTGCTCATATTTCACATATTTAAGGTATATGACTTGTTATAGGACCCACATAGATAGTAAAGTGAAACAAGTTAACATATTCATCATCTCATAGATTATTTTTCATGGTAAAAGCAGCTAAGATTTACTCATTTAACATGAATCCCATTTCAGTACACTCTTGTTACCTATAGTCCTCATGTTGCAACTTTGGTCTCTAGACTTGTTCAGTTTGCATTGATATTGTTTAGTAAGATTAGGTTGTCTTCTTTTTTTCTTTTTGTAAAATATTTGTCAGGTTTTTGTATTGAAATATTTTTTACATTTTTATCCTCTAGAATACTATTGTAAATAGTCTGGCCCTTAAAACCTTGGTTAGAACTTTCTTATGAAACCATTTGCACTTGATTGTTTTGGAAGGTCAGGAGAGTGCACATAGATAACTTTATTTCTTCAGGAATGTGTCCTGTTTAGACTTAAATCTTCTTTTTTTTTTTTCTTTAGCAGTGCTGGGAATGGAACCTAGGGCCTTGTGCATGCTAGACAAGAGTTCTACCACTGAGCTACAACCTCAGCCCCTGGACTTTATATCTGCTATTAACTTTATCTTTTGAAAATTATTTGTGCTGGATGTGGTGGCACACACCTGTAATCCCAGTTCTTTGGAGGCTGAGATAGGAGGATAACAGGTTAGAGGCCAGCTTTAGCAACTTAGCAGGATCCTCAGCAACTTAGTAAGATCCTGTTTCAAAATAAGAAATCAAAAGGGCTGGGGGTGTAGCTTGGAGATCAACTGCCCCTGGGTTCAATACCTAGCACAGAAAAAAACTTTTTTTGGAATAGGTTTGTATAAAGTAATCTCTTATAATTTGAAAACTTCTGTCATTATAAATATTTCCTGCTTTACATTCCTTATTTTGTGCATTTGTGTTTTCCTTCCTCCTATCCAACTGCTAAGTTAAAAAGTATTATGTATTAGTTCTATAGTTTTTTGTTTAATAATTAATTTCTGCTCTTATTCTTTTAAAATTTCTTCATTATGTTTCCTTTCGATTTATTTTCTTTTTCTAATTGGTTAAGTTGGATTAAATAACTTATTTTCATTTTTATCCTTATTGGTATGCCTATCCCCTTGACCCAAGAGTTATTTAATAAAGAGTTAATCTGAGTCCCCATGATAATAAATCAAAACTACTCTTAAGATTTCATCTAACCCCAATTAGAATGGTAATCATTAAGAAGTTAAACAACAACAAATGTTGGCGAGGATGTGGGGAAATTGGGACTCTTCTACACTGTTGCTGGGATTGCAAATTAGTTCAACCACTATGGAGATCAGGGTAGATATTACTCAGAAAACTGGGAATGGATCCACCATATGATCCAGCTATACCACTACTGGGTATAATACCAAAGAGATTGAAACTAGAAAACTACAGTAATATATGCATACCCATGTTCATAGCAGCACAATTCACAGTGGCCAAATTATGGAACCAACCTAGGTGTCCATCAACAAATGAGTGGATTAAAAATTTGTGGGAAATACACACAGTGGAATTCTACTCAGCAATAAAGAAGAACAAAATATCATTAGCAAGAAAATGGAAGGATCTGGAGAACATTATGTTAAGCAAGATCAGCCAATCACAAAAAAAGAAGGGACATATATTTTCATTAATATTGCAACCTAGGGAGTAGTGGGGACACACAAGGAACTCCAGTTGATAATGGAGAACCCTCAGTGGGGCAAGGGAAGTGGTACAAGGGAAAGGGAAGGGCAAGAAAGAAGTGAATCAGTAGAATTACTATCATAAACAATGTGTACATGTGAGAATATACCAACATCATTCTCAGTACTTCATATGGGTGTGGGGAGGTGGGGGGGACACTAAGAGCTGTGTGCATGTATGTTAACATCAAATAGATATTCATTGTGATGTGAGACTCCAATGCACCAATAAAAGCATGTTAAAAAAATAAATGCTGGCAAGGATGTGAGGAAATAAGAACTCTTACACACTCATGGCGGGAGTGTAAATTAGTGCAACCACTGTGGAGATCGGTATGGAGGTTCCTCAAAAGGTAAGAATGGAACTACCATATGACTGAACTATACCATTCCTCAGGATCTTTCCAAAAGAATTAGAGTCAGTGATATATGCATATCCATGCTTATAGCAGCACAGTTCACAATAGCCTAATTATGGAACCAACCTAGGTTTCCATCGACAGATGAATGGCTAAAAAAAAAATGTGCTGTACACACACAGTGGAATTTTTCTGAGCCATAAAGAACAAAATTATGTCATTGGCAAGCAAGTGGATGGAACTAGAGAATATTATGCTGAGTGAGATCAGCCAGTCTTAGAAAGTCAAGGTTCAAATGTGTTTCTCTCACATGTGGAAACTAGAAAGAAAAATAGGAAACAAAAGGAACTTCAGTTGAATGAGTAAACCAATAGAATAGTGAAAGGGGATTGGGGAAGGAGGTGGGGATGGGAAAAAGAGGCTTGAGGAAGGGAACAGTTCAAATAATGTTACGTCCATATATAAAGGTATCACTACCATCTCATTGACCTGTATGGGGAGGGAGGAAGGGAAAGCAGGGCGGGATAAATAGGGAAATACACCAAGTGATGGACACATGTATGAATGTATTACTTTGAATCTTACTATGATGTATAATTGCAATGCACCAATAAAAGTATTAAAATTTTTTAAATTTGAAATTAAATTAAAAATCAAAAAGAAAATGGCTAAATGAAATGAGTCTTTTTACCATTTTCTTTGTCCTAGGGTTGGAGCACTTCCTTCCATTTGTACTCACAATTTCTAGGCTGCACTGGCTGGCCAGCAAATGAATGAGGCTGGCCCACCAGCCCCCAACATACTTCTCTGGGCCTCTGGTGCAGAGGGGAGTGGTGCTCAGGTTTCCTTCCTACCACTGCCAAATCACTCCTCAGAGAGGGTAGTGAGGAACTGAGTTAGACTTTTATTTGTAATAATGGGACCAAAAACTGAAGGTTCCATCGACTTGCAGCTGAATGATTCTCCAACTCCAAAGAAGCTTCTGAATCCAGGCCATTCCCTGGGCCCCCAGGTGGATGCAGGATTTGAAAGTCAATCTCCCTTGACATCGTGTTGCTCAAAACAGCAGCCAAACCAGTTGGGTCAGTACAGCACAACATCCAGGGATGACACCTTTATGTGTTCCACCAAGACAGGCCACGTCAGGGAAGCCTGACTGGTATCAGATTCCTGGCCTCTCTTCTCTTTACCTATGACATCTTTCAATCAATCTGGAGGCACATCTGCCATACATTCTCTCCTTGTAGCTTCTCTAACCTTCTGCCTTTCCTCCTGTATTGGTCAGATCAACAGAATTCACAGAATGAAGAAAGGAAGAGAGGGGGGGAAAAGGATTCATTAGATTAGCTCACAATGTAGTCCTGAATTTTGACCGCATGTGAAAAGTCAGAGGAATCAGCAGCTGGTCCGGTGGTCTAAGAGCCGGAGCCCCAGGATTGAAGCAACCACCAATTCAGTCCAGTCCAAGATGTGAAGATAAGGAAGCTCTTCGGAGAAACAATGGTGAAGTTTCAGTTCGAAGAGCTGGAGGCCGATGATCTCAGACAAGAGCAGAAGATCAAGAAAGTCCTCCAAGGAAACGGCAGAGTTGGAGACTGACGATCTCAAACGAGAGCAGATGCGTTTTCCTCAGGAAGAGACGCAGCTCAGCTCTTCATGGCTTTCTCCTTCTTTTTATCTAAGTCCTGCACCTATCAGAACCCTGCTGCCCACATTTAGGGCAGGACTTCCGGTTCAATCTGCTGTTATACAACCAAAGAAACATGATCTTAAGAGGGTCAAGTTGACAAACCAGACCAACTATCACACCTCCCTCCCCTAATCTGGTCCTTTTGGAGGGATTAGAAAAAGCATAGCAAAAAATTTTTTAAAATGATTATTAAGTCAAAGAGCCAATTTAAAGAAAGCAAGAGACTCTTAACCCTTTTTGGCTGATGTGCACTCACTAAATCACATTATCAGAGAGAACTGTGTTCCTTAATGTTTATCATGAAATCTTCTTTAGTTCTCTCAAGAAGGCTAAGTCCTCTCAAGACATCACAGCTGTGTTATTGCTAATTATTAATCAACAAATTAAATTAATAATTGCTAATTATTAATCAACAAATTAATTAATTTCAGTGTGCTTGGACAAAGGGCTCTGCCCTTTGTCCGTCAGGTGAGCCTCTTCTCATCCTTGAGACAGTTTTAGTCAGGTATACCTCAGGACAAGTGGGGGCCCCACGTGTGGGGTTTTGCCAGCATTTATTCATTTCCCTTTCCCATGGTTATCTGCCCCCAAATGAGCCCTGTGTCTTTCATTATTACTGAATCTGGACTGCCCCAACACAAAACCATGCCTGGGCAACCAAATTGCCCAGATGTAAGAGTTAGGACGATCTCTAGACCAAAGTCCTGAAATGTCAACTCTGACCAGTTATTGACACCTGACCTTTGGTGTATTCCTGATCTTTCCCTCTCCAGAGCAGCCTGTTGCACCCTTCCCAAAACAGTGGCGGCCTGCCTGTGGCCTTGTGACTACAAATGTCTCTCCATACCAAAGCAGTGATAGATGCCTTTAATCACAGCTTAAGAATTATACAAACGGACACAAACTGCACTTGACAACGTGCATGGTGCTATTTCTGTGAGGAGAGATAAGGGGAGGGGAATGCAGGAGCCTTTTGCTTTTTTTAAACAGTTTTATCGAGATATAATTCTAAATTATACGAATGCAGTGGTTGTCATTCACAATTGTGAAACCATCATTGCAACAATTTTAGAGCACTTTTATCACTCTAAAAAGAAATAGCTTACCCATTCGTGGTTATCCTTCTCTCGCCCACCCCCAAGCAGCCAGCCCTGAACAACATCTGAGGATGTACCTATTCTGGTCCTTTCATATAAATGGAACCATGCAATGCATGGCCTTCTGTGTCTGGCTTCGTTAACTAAGGTTCACCCATGTTGTAGCAGGGACCAGCACTTTCTTCCTTTTTTTGGCTGAATAATAGTCTATTTTATGGATATACAAGATTGTATTTATTCATTCATCTGTTGATGGATATTTGGATTGCTTCTGAACTGGAACTGTTTACATTCTATTTATCTATGTATATTCATGTGTAAGTCTTTGTGAGGATGTATATTTTCATATTTCTTATCTGTTGGGTCACAGAATAACCCTATGTTGATATTTAAAGGAACTGCCAATTAATTATTTTTCCAAGTTGCTACATTTTACATCACCACCAGCAATGTATGGAGGTTACACATTCTGCACATCCTCATCACTTACTATGTCTTCTTTTGTTTTAGCCATACTAGTGATTGTGAAGTGGTACCTTGTCATTGATTTGCATTCACCTAATGATTAATGGGTGGTGCATCTTTTCATATGCCTATTGGCCATCTGTGTATCTTATCTGGAGGAATGTTTATTCAGATCCTTTACCATTTTAATTGGGTTATTTGTCTATTTACTGTGGAGTTGTAAATTTCTTATCAGGTATATGACTCACAAATATTTTCTTCAATCCCATAGTTTGTCTTTTTTACTTTCTTGGATGATTCCTCTGAAACACATACACATACATAAAAAATAAATTTAAAAAAATTTAATTTTGATAAAGTCCAATATATCTACTTTTTCATTTGTCACATTTGCTTTTGGTTTCATAGCTAAGAAACCATTATCTGATGAGCTGCCTGCTGCACTAATCTCAATACCCAGTATGGGGAAGGGAGGGAATGCCACCAAGTGCTATGTGCATGTATACCACCGTCACTACGAACAACAATACGGTGTGAGATTATAATGCACCAACAAAAGTATAAAGCAAACAAAGAATCAAACAAAAAAGAAACCATTTTCTAATTCAAGATCAGGAAGATTTACTCCTGTTTTCTTCTAAGAGTTTTGTCAGTTTAGCTCTTACATTTAGGTATTTGATTTATTTCAAGTTAACTTTTGCATATGCTATGAGGTAGAAGTCCAACTTCACTTTTTGGCATGTGGAAATCCAGTTGTCCCATCACAGTTTGTTCAAGAGATACTTCCTTACACATTTAATTGTCTTAGCATCCTTGTCAAAAATCAGTACATACCTGCAATCCCAGTACTTGAGAGGCTAAGACAGGAGGATCACAGATTTGAGGCCAGCCTCAGCAACTTAGCGAAACTCTATTTTAAAACAAAAAATAAAAAGGGCTGGGGGGTGTAACTCGAAGATAGAACCCCTTTGGGTTCAGAGGTACCCAGTACCAAAAATAAAATAGGGCTGGGGATGCAGCTCAGAGATAGAACCCCTTTGGTTCAATCACCAGTAACACACACACACACACACACACACACACACACGCACGATCAAAAAAGTCAATTGACCATAAAAGTGAGGGTTTATTTCTAGATGTTCAATTTTATACTATTGATTTATGTGTTTATTCCTGTGTTAATACCACACTGCTTCAATTACCATAGCTTTATAGCATGTTTTGAAGTTGGGAAAGATGACTTCTTCAATCTCTCTCTCTTTTTTCCCCCAGCTATTTTGGGTTCTTTACATTTCTATACAAATTTTAGGATCAGCTTATCAATATCTGCAAAAACGTCAGTTGGAATTTTTATAAGAATTGACCTTTTGTACATTTTACATGTCCTTGTGTTGCTTCATTTGGTTTCAATGATGATAATTTGATGTTTGAATATCTAGGTCAAAATGTACTTTGTTGAGCTGAAGACATTGTGTTGTTTGCTCCTATGATTTCTAATAGACACCCCAAAGTCTCTAAAGTGACCTGATTGCCAGAGAGCCAAACCAGTCTGAATTCCCTATGTCATCCATGAAGGCCTGGAAGTGGTGACAAAAATCCTCTCCCGGCCCCCATTCCAAATATTCTTATAAACTAGAAACACTGATTAGTGCAATCAATATTCTGGGGCCAGATATGGACGTAAATCAGCCCTGTCACTAAATTATATTTGTCTGGGTAGACTTCTCTCTCTCTCTCTCTCTCTCTCTCTCTCTCTCTCTCTTTCACACACACACACACACACACACACACACACACACACAGCTTCCAATTTGACTGCAGAGAATTTAAACTTCTTAATAAGCTCGATCATGTATAGAAAAGTGCTTTCTTTCCTTCTTATGATAATAGTGTTCACGAGGAGTCTGGCAAAACAAATGCTCATCTGTGGGGCTTCTTTTAGAAGATTGGCTTCTGATTATACAGAAACCATTATGAACAAGGAATACATATTATATAGGCAAGATTTGCATAGCAAATTACACTAGCATCCCTTAACATCTCTCTTCCTGGCAAAAACATGATAGGAGATGGCTTAGTCTGATTAAGCGTAAACATTCACATAGACCCCGCTGTCTCTTGGTGACTTAATTGCCAGTATATCCAAACACATCACACGGAAGCCATTCTCACACCTATGTCCTAATAATGGACTAACCTTGCTTTAAGTAAGTTTGTTTTTTCCTTCTAATGAACTCAAAGTGGAAGCTGACTATGAATAGTTGAAACCCAGGCTCAGTCATATACTAATGTATTCTTTGTAGATTCATCCTTTGGGTACCAAACCTACACTTTGTATATTCCATAGACAGTAATCAGGTAAAATTAAGAACATATTGCTGCACATGCAGACTCATCTCTAAAGGTTCACTTGTGGTGCCTTTTAAAAGAAGGGAAGAAAGTAAATGAAATAAAGTAATGTAAATAAATGATGCTTATGTTATTTATTATTATGATAGTGACCATTAGTATTATTGTTGTTATTATTATCAGAGTAGAAATCCAGAGGCCTTTATTCTGCTCTTTGGTTATGCTATGTCTTATTTAGTTTTCTGATACTCTGTAGGTCCTTGGCCAGATGTGACGGAGTCCAACCTTCTGCTTTGTGGTACCCAATGGGCAGGAAAGTATTTCTATCCCACAAGAGAGAAGTAAAAGAAACTCTCTTCTTTCCCAAGTTGAATACAACAGGCCTTTGGCCTTGAGGTTAGCCTTTGGAGCTTGATTGCAAGATCTCAAATTATCCGTTTCTTCAGTCCCTTTCCCTCCCACCCCTACTGCCTTCTACCTACCTGCCACCACCATCAGAAAAGCTGAGCCAAGCCGGGCATGGTGGTACATGCTTATAATCCTAGAACTTGGGAGGCTGAGACAGGAGGATCGCAGGTTCGAGGACAGCCTTAGCAAGTAGTGAGACTCTCATCAATCTAGTGAGACCTTGTTTCAAAATAAAAAATAAAATAGGGCTGGGGGTGTAGCTCAGAGGTAGAATGCCCCTGTGTTCAATCCCCAGTACCAAAAAAAAAGAAAAAAAAGAAATAAAGAAAGAAGAAGAAAAGAAGAAGAAGAAGAAGAAGAAGAGGAGGAGGAGGAGGAGGAGGAGGAGGAGGAGGAGGAGGGGAAAACGGAAGGGAAGGGAAGGCAAGGGAAGGGAAAAGCTGAGTCAAAGGTGGGACAGGCCAAAAACAAAACAAACAACAAACAACAAACCGAAACACAAGTAAAGAGAAGAAAGAATAGGGAAAGGTTTTTTTCACGTGAAGGGAGGTCTATTTTTTCTTTAATAGAGCTTGACAGAAATATCAGTTGTAGCGTTGCCCAAAGATGACATTGACTGTCACTGGAGCACGGAGGTCCTTGTCACTGGAGTGTTGAATTAGAGGATTAGGGTACTTTGCAGGGATTTTTGTCACGTGACATACAGGGGGTGCTGAACTTAATAACCTGTAAAGTCTATAATTCTAGAAGTCATTCAATTCAATGCAAACACAGGTCTGGACACTTCTAGTATCTTAGAGTTGGAATGATCCTGTGAGTCCTGCCTTTAAAATGTCAAATTTAATTGTATGTAATTATTATATTTCGACTCTTACTAGGATTCCTCTTATTCTAGACCTTGAAAGATGCCCTGGTGACCAGCTGGACCCCAGTCCTGACCTTCCCTGGGGCATTAGTGCTTTTTTGTTTGTTTGTTTTTGTTTTGTTTAGTGATGGGGATTGAACCCAAGGGCATTCTATACCCCTAACCCTTTTTATTTTTTATTTTGTAACAGCATCTCATTAAGTTGCTGAGGGTCTTGCTCAGTTGCTAAGGCTGGCCTCAAACCTGCAATCCTCCTGTCACAGCCTTCCAAGTAGTAGGATTACAAGTATGCACCACCATGCCCATTTTTTTTGTGGGTTTTCTTTTTTTTTTTTTGGTACTGGATCTTGAACCCAGGGACATTCTACCTCTAAGCCACACTCCCACCCCTTTTCACTTATTTTTTATTTTGAAACAGGGTCTTGCTAAGTTGCTCAGGGTCTCACTAAATTTCTGAGTTTGGCCTCGAACCTGGGTTCAGCCTCCCAAGTACTGGGACTATAGGTGTATGCCATCACACCTGGCACAATAGCACCCTTGCAGGTGTGGGAATGGACACTGGCCACCTCAATGAGACACACAGGGCACTGGGCTGCCTTCAGAGACCTGGGCTGCTCCTGCACCATGATTGCCACCTGTGCTTGAGCCTAAGGCTGCCACTTACCAGCACCAGAGGTGAGTCGTCACTGTGCTAGGAAAGGGGACACCCAGGGCAGCATGGAGGTTCCAGGCGCACTCAATATTGGGGAGGCCACAAAGGCTGGCATCCCCTATTCCCTGGGAATTCAGAAGAGTCAGTAGCTTGCCAGGGATGCACTGGGGGAAACAGCAGGTAAGAAGGGGGAGAGGCGTGCTGATGGGAACTGTCTCTGTGGAAGTGTACACCTGGTCCTGGTGTACTTGTTCTTAGCCACCACCATTCTAGGAAGTCATCCACTCACTCCACCTTCCTGTGACACTGCCCTCGCTCACTGCGGTCTAGCTCCAGCCACCTGCACTCCATGACCTTGATCTCATCCAGACCAAATGTGGCCTCAACGCTGCCAAATCCAAAGGGCACTTGTCCAGGACCTGCTGAGCAGGTGTATCAAACCTGCCCTTTCCACAGCATCTGGCAGGGCTGGCCCTACAGATCTCTCTCTCCTTCGTTGCTTTCTCTCAAATCTCCTTTTGTTCCTAATGCCTTCATATCATTCCTTCAACATTTATTGAGTACCTACTGTATGCCAGGTACTGACCAATGGCACTAAGAATACAGTGGTGTTAAAGCAGCCGTGTTTCCAATCCTGCCGGAAGCTGCCCTCAGATGGGAGTCATGTGTTCACTAAATAACCACCAAATTGCAACTGTTCACAACTGGTTTGTGGCAGAGAGATACAGTGCAGGTAAGTAAGTCTATCCCGGAGAATTTGACCTGATCAAGGAAGTCAAGAAAACCAGCCCTAGTGCAGTGGTGGCTGCTGGGATCTGAAGGATGGGTGGGTATTAACTAGATGGTCACAGTGAGGAAGAGCTGTGTGGTTTTGGCAGAAAGAACAGCCCACAGAAAAGCCATTTAGCAGGAGAAAACTTTTAAGGCTGGAAGAAGGTGTCTTAGGTCTCTTTCCCTAGACACAGGGCCTGAGTCAGGGATTCTGGTATGTGATTTATGGAGGGAGTGGCCGCAGGAGAAGGGGGCAAGGGAGGAGCTAAGCCAGCAAGTGCTCTCAGCTGGAGTCTAGCTTCAGCCAGACCCCATGGCCAGCTCCAGGTGGGAATGAGACCGGAGCTGGTGCCCCTTGAAGCAGGGAGAATGTAAGCCAGTCATTGGCTATGGGCTTCCTAGGGAAATAGCTTCCATTGCAGCTGTGACAAGTTAAAGGCTGACCCTCCTAGCAGCTGCAGTCTGGGTGCTCAGCCCTGTAAGGAAATCTGAGTGAGCAAGCAAGTACCAACAGGAGCTGGGAGGGCCAGAATCCTGAGGGAAAGGAAGCTCTTCTGGACCCCAGGCCCTTGGCTAAGTGTGTTCTCCTCTCTCTCGCCCTGAGTTTTCTTTCCTGTCAAATCTTTCCATGCCTCTCTGGCTATTCACACTCCTTAGCTACATTTCCATCTTTCAGGCCCCAGGCTAGTGTTCAGTTCAAGATGCAGCCCCATCTGCCCAGATACAGGGCTTAAAGGTTGGGTAACAGCATCATCTCCAGCCCTCCAACGAAAGAACCACAGAAGGAGCCGAATTCAGAGAACACCATGGATGCAAGAGATTTATGAGGCTGAGAGGTCAGACTAAGACTGGTCACCCTAGCAGGCGGTAAGTCAGGAGCCATGGAAGCAGGTAACCAGGACTGTTAGAGCTGAAGTGAAGGCAGGGCCTGGGAAGAGAGTGTAGCTGGCACAGAGACAAGCAGGACGGAGAAGCCTGGCATGTTGTAGAGTTTGGCCGCGGCAGAAACAGACACGGAGGAGTGGATTCCCTTGGGAAGCCATCAAGCTGCCCGTGGCGGCCCCACCACACCAGACTTGTGGGCTGTGGCTGAGCAAGTGGAAGCTTTTTATCTGCTTTTCTGAATTTTCATAGTAACTCCCACTGGGCTTAGATTTTGTATAACCAGTTAAACACCAAAGCCGAGAATGGAGCAAACATCATAAGGGGGTGAGATTTTTTAGTTTTTTTTAAAAAAAAAAAACATATACACATATATGCTACAACAAATTTTACCAGTGTGCTCATGCTAAAATACACAGCTGTAACAACTCAACTCCATTCCCAGTTCCATGTAACTTTCACAAAACAATTTCAGATCCCCGTAAATATGGAACGAGACAAATATAGCAATCCTTTATTGAACAACTGTGCTAAGCTTTGCATACTTTATTTACATAGTGCTAGGCTTTACATAAATCACCTTTTTAAATCATTTGAACAATATCCAGGAAGGTATTTACTCTATAGATGAGAAAACTGAATTTCAGAGAGGTCCCCAAGCTGGCATGTAGCAGAATCTGAATATAAACTAAGATCTTTCTTTTGACCACACACAAAAAAAATCATTTACAACAGAAACATCAGATCTGACAATGTGCAAATGAATTTTGCTCTGCTCAAATATGCCCCTAGAGACCACAAAAGAGTCTTCCTTAGAAAGAGCTTGCTGAGCCTGAAGCACAGTCTTCTGAACATTGTTGGTGCTGTCAATGCTTTGTCCTCAAAGGTTGGAGTTGACTCTCAGCGGTCATTTGGAGCAAAAGGTGGTTAGACATGGGGGCCAGGGGTGGGCAGAGAGCATATCTGACTTCTTGTCCCCTCTCTGTGGAGGAATATAGTCTTCCCAGCCCCATCATGTGCTCTTCTTCTGACTCCCTGAGTTCAGGGTAGCTACTCATGCTACCTCATCCTCCTGTCCAGTGATTTTGGCCCAAAAAGTGGATATGAGGCCCAAGTAAGGCAAATCAAAGATTTTTCTATAGGATTTGAAGAACTCTTTTCTCTAAATAATAAGACAGCCCTAATTTGGTAAAATGGGAAAATAATTTGAATAGTCACCTCACCAAAGAAGACAAATAAGTGGCAAGTCGGCACATGAAAAGATGCTCAATGCCATTATGATTACGGGGATGAAAATTAAAGCCACACTGAGAGGCCCTACATGCTCACTAGGAAGGCTGAGATTAAAGACTGATAATACTAAGTGTCAACAAGGATGTGAAGCCAGGCGTGGTGACACACGCTTGTAATCCCAGAACTTGGGAGGCTGAGACCGGAGGATCCGGGTTCGCGGCCAGCCTCAGCTACTTAGTGAGGCCCTCTGTAACTTCGCGAGACCCGGTTTCAAAATGGAGAATAAAAAATAGGGCCGGGGGTGTAGCGCGGAGGTAGAATGCCCCTGGGTTCAATCCCTGGCACCGCAAAAAAAAAAAAAAAAAAAAAAAAAACAAGGATGTGAAACAACTAAAACTCTCACACATTGCTAATACAAAATGGTATATCCCCTTAGGAAAAGTTGGATAATTCCTTATAGAATTAAACATGCACTTACTCTCCAACCCAGCAATCCTACCCCTGAGTATTTACTCATGAAATATGGAAACATAATTTCACACAAGGCTTGTACTTTATTCAGAAATGGAACTCCAGTATCCATCAATTAGTGAAAAGATAAACAGATTGTGGTATATCATACAATAGAGTACCACTCAGCAATAAAAAGGGAAAACTACTGGCATATAGTAGAGTATGGATGGCTCTTGAAAGCACCATGCTAAGTTAAACAACCAGCAAACATACACAAAGAGCCAACAAACATACACATCGATTTATCTGAAATCTACACAAAACAAAACAATGATAGAAAGCGAATCAGTGAAACCAGAAACTCAGTGCAGGAAGGAGCCTGATGACAAAGGGGCACAAGGGTATCATGAGGAGTGACAGAGTATTCTGTGACATCACTGTGGTGGTGGTTACATGACTATCTCTCTGTCAAAACTCATCAAATTGTTCTTTTTAATTCTATAAATTTTATCAAATATCTATTATCTCAATAAAATTAATTTTAAAATCCTCTTTTTGGATTGCAGGCTTGCAACCAGCATCAGCAACTTATTGAGACCCTGTTTCAAAATAAAAAGAATAAAATGGGGCTGGGTGTGTAGCTCAGAGATAGAATGCCCCTAGGTTCCATCCCGAGTCTCTCTCTCTCTCTCTCTCTCTCTCTCTCTCTCTCTCTCTCACACACACACACACACACACACACACACACACACACACACACACA